>JADGIG010000256.1:0-11607 GCA_018985235.1 Sanchytrium tribonematis
AGTCATATTTCACTGACCTCCCAAGCTTTAATTGTGCTGGAAGGCGGAAGAGTTAATGGTTGCATTGCGATCTCGGATATAAATGACAATGTGCCACAAGGTGGGGATTCTGCAGGTCCAATCTATATAAAAACCAAAGATAGTGCCGACTGTTTAGGATTTTTCCTGGGCTGTTTAACTGATCCTTTGGGCCAGACTCGATTTAATCTTATCATTAAGTCAGAGAAATTGCGTCAGTTTTTGGATAAAAATTTTCCTTCTGGCTGGACAATGATTTAATTAAAAGTTTTATTCATTCAAACTACTGTACTGCATTTTGAAATGTGATGAACTCGTAGTTTGGGCTTTAGCGCAGCACCTGATTTATTAATGGCTGAACGAAAGTAGTTTTGAAGCACAAGATTGCTCCAAATCTAAAGGAGTGAAAATGTTTTTGGAGACCCTATATTTCGCGACATATTTGGTGCTCATCTGTCTGGGTTTTTTCGCGTTATATCAAAGCAGGTTTTATAATAATGAAACCACTGATAAATTTGTAAATGCAAAAAAACATGGAACATTTCGAGTGATGTTTTCGTTGTATTCAGCCAGTGTCGGCGCATGGGTAAGTATGCTTCTACGGACAAGATGTCATTATTTATTTCTTCGACTGGTAGTTTTACAATTGTATTTATGGTGTTGATGTTTTATGGTTTGGTAGGGTTTTTCGCAAATTGGGCAAAGCTGACGGATGAAAACACCGATCCAATTCCCCTCCCCTCAAATTAATATATGTTATCTTACATCAATCTATTTATCATTCTCTTAATAATCATTACACCAGTACTTATGACTTTTCAAATAAATTTATTGAAATCCATGTCAAGTAATTGAATGCTGAGCCATTTGGTGAACAAACAGGAGTTTGGAAAGGTGCTTTAGATCTGTTTGAAGAGAAATTGAAATTGACGCAATAAAATTTTGTCCCCTATTGCCAAGTTTCTCAGACACACCATGGAGTTACAATATAAATTTCTGAAAAACGATACAGAAAGTGAAATCTATTCCCTTTATTTCGAAAACATTCCTAAAGGATATGAATTTCTTATTAAAATCATTGAAAGGCATGACAATCTGAAACCATATGCAAAAAATGGTATTGGATTTTTTAAGAGCGCAAAGATTGATGTTGCAAATGAGCTTGTCAAAGGAAAACTCATTAATGTCAACATGGTTTTTGTGCATCTTCCACAAATGCTGTTGATGGATGCTTTACCACCCTTAACGATCAATAACCTCTCAACAACTAAACCCAAAAGCAAATCTTCCTATGCCAATATCTTCTTCAAAATTCAATTGAGTGATTTCAAAATATTATATCAATATGAAAAACACAACTTGCATGATATAATCTGGAACTGGGATCAATTGTATTGCCACAGCGCGATCGATCTTACAACAATAGTTTTTGATGTAATGAAAGCTTGTATAAAAATGGGCAATTTAGATCATGTTTTGCAACTAAGATTGGGGCAGTACTTTCCAGCTTCCAGCCTTTACTCTAATTACCAAAAGCCAGTTGACATTTGCATTCAAAAACGTATTTCATTAGAAATAATTGGGGTTTGCGATGTTAAGATTCCTCATCCTAAAAAATCTCTTAATGATCTTACTCATTATGAAATCTTGGACTATATGATTGATTTGAGAAATTCTTACCATGTTCGCTTTCCGTATGGTATTTTCACGACTTATTATGAATGGAGAATCTTTTGGTTTGAGGACAGCGACATTCCATCAAAATTGACAGACAAATATGCCTTTGATGAATATTGTGAGAATACCAAAGATAGTCAGTGTGGGATTGAAGGAAATATTAAAGTATATATGTCTAGAATCTACAGGTACGACGAATCAGATCTGATAGAATTATTAGTGAGCCTTATGTACAAAGTCAGTCAGACACCAACTTCAATTCCGAATAGACTAGCACAAATTCAATTAAAATATGTCCACGTTTCTTCAAACTCACTTGAATTCAAATCACTTCCAACAAATTTTATTAAAAATGAAACCCCATTTTCATACGACATGCCAAGTGCACGTTGTACTCAATTTTACATTTTAAATTGGAACCATAGGGGTGGAGATGGAACTGTAGCCATTTGTTGCTCACCAAATGGTAATTTGGGGGTATTAAAGTTTTTTCATAATTTTGAAAATGAAAATGAAATAATCAACGAAAGAGACCGTTGGAATCTATTGTGGGCCACCAATTGTCGCATTGTCAAGGCCAATAATAAAACAGCACTTTTGATGCCGTTTGCAATTCATATCAGGACCATTGAAAATCAGCACATATTTTGTGGATTAAATTTTTGGAATAGTCGACAAGTTGAAAGTCCACAATTTTTGGAATCAGAAATGTGCATCAAAATTGGAATGGAAATCTTAAAAAATTATCAGGCAGAACCTCTTGAAGTTTTTAAATCTGCTTACCAAGAAATGCTAAATGCAAATATTGTTCATGATGACATCAAATGGTCTCATGTTGCACTTTTACCAGTCAAAATCAGAAGTGGTTATAAATTAAAACCAATCTTGATAGACTTGACACGGACAAGACCTTTGACAGATCCTAAAGAAATTGAAATGGAACGCGCCTTGAAGGAACTTGATGAATAAATTGAATTTAGGTAGTTGGCTTAATGCGATAGCTTGTCGTTCAATGTTTTTAATTTAGACACTTTGTTGTTAAATTGAGCCTTGATTTTGATTGAGAAGTAAAATTTAATTATAAATCTTGGTGTAATTGCATTATAATGGGTTGTAGAAGATTTAAATTAAAAGAATTTTCTAATGTTATTCTGTGCAAACTTGATATTCTCCTCAACCAAGCACTTAGCACGAGGTTTTCTAAATTTATATCTTTGAACCTTGATTTGTAGATCTCTTATGATAACTTTTATTTCCTCTTTCCGCGTCTTTGATAATTTCCATGGTGTTGTAGTATCAATCAAAGCTCTTCCATACAGCTCACTTGAAGCTTTACAAATATCTGATATTATTTGTGCCTGCATGTATCTTTCTTCCATGGTGAACGGATTAGCAACAGCACATAATTTAAAAGTAACAGCTAAATCATCCAACCACATCCCTTTGTTTTGACTTCAGAAAAATTCGATATTTAGCCATCTGGACAATCATAAGTCTACTTTTTTGGATGAGTATGTATGCTTAATTATATTTAAGTTTTTAAATGAAGTATAGAAATTAGAAATTAAACGATTTTGTATATTCGCTTTTTTTTTAAATAACTTGTTCATCGTTTCTCAAATAGGTAGACAGTGTAGGACTGTAGCTATTGGATATTTGTCAAGGTAATTCAAATTTAAAATTGCAATGTGGATGTTTTGTGGAAAAATAAATAAAATTTTGAAAAAGGAGTAAACATTGGAGATGGCTGAATTTCCAGCAGTTTTGCCACTCAATGGGTCTATTTGGCAATCACTACTAGAGCAATATAGTGAAGACCACCAATTAATATCACAAATATTCACTCACGTATTAAAATCACCATTAGATCCTATTTATCAATTGTACATTGAATACATAAAACGTACTCAACCTAATTTCCTTCAAGACGCATATCAATATACAACCACACAATTAAAATATTCTTATTTCTCACAAGTTTATCAAGATTACATCAGTTTATTGCCAACAGACGATATGAATAAAATTAGAAATGTTTATAAATCATTATTTGAATATCCAAGATATAATTTAAGAGAATCTTTTCAAGTCTATTCTCAATTCGAATCTAAAGATGTTATTGGTACAAATCAATTACAGGATATGACTAAGCAATTTGAGCATAATCATTTATTATTCCAAGATGTTGAACCCATTTTAAATGCATTTCAAAAAGACCCAACCCCTCAATTGGCCCATGAATTGGTTAATATTGAATCCAAAAACATTCCAAATTATTCCGATGAGATATTTCATCAGCGTATTTCTAATATTTATCAATGGTGTTTATCATTTTTACCAATTACGAATGAATTGCATTATTGGTTATTTATTGTCCGATTTTTAATACACATTAAAAATGAGGAACAACCAGAAATCGTAGATGCTACAACCAAATTGGGTGATTTATCTGTTCCAATTATTCCACAATCTTGTAATGAATGGTATTCTATATTTATTCAATACGCAATCCATCATTTAAAGGAATGTCCAAATGCCATCCTTATACTTGCGATTGCTACTCAATTTAGATATCCAATTGAACCATTATTTGAATTTATTACTCCAAATCATATGATTCCATTTATGGCGCTCAGTTGCATCACTATGCGATCAACAGATTTATCTTCTTTTAGATCTTACTTTAGCCAATTTAGAAAATGGTTAAATCAATGTCAATTTGAACCACATATTTTGTCATATTCACTTGGTGTCTTTAGCACATCAGCTTATTGTGAATATCTCAATAAATCAGATGACACAATACAAGCACGTATTTTCGAGTTGGGAATGAAGTATTTAAGCAATTTATTAACACATCACACTGAAGAAAGGCAATTAATTGTGGATAATGCGATTCAATATTGTAATACGTATTTGGACTGGTTAAATGATATTGGGGATGTGGATAATATGAAATCGGTATTGACGAGATGTTTGCAGTTGGGTATTGATAGAAAGTATCATTCAACCTGGATTTTAACGAGTTTAAAAGCTGCAATGAAACATGGTGATCATAATTGGATGACTCAATTACAAGGGACTGTTTCTGAGTATAGAAAAACGAAGGAATGGGAAGTAAAGAACTTGGAGTCCGCCGACTATAATGGCACTTGTTTGCTTTATTATTACTTGAAAATGTGGAACCAACACGGATTTAATATTTGGCAATTAATTGGGAAAGAAATTGAAAGTGAAGAAAATTTACTATATTTCTTGGCAGGTAAAGAAAAGCAAGTGGCACCTAAACCTATAGAAAGAAGAGAATATGATAGAGGATATGAAAATAAAGAACGATATGAAAATAGAGAAAATCGAGATAATCGAGACAGATCTTATGATAATAGAGACAGATCTTATGAACCTCGTCAAGAAAGAGAAGGAAGAATTAGAAATCCTTCAACTCGGTCACATCAAAGCAGTGATCATTCTTCTCCTTTGGGAATGCCTAATAGTGATTTGGTGTATGGTTTATTGATTTCACTTCCTAAAGATCCTTGGACTGGTCCAATAGTTGATGTGCAGCTACTTATGTACCAAATTAAGAATACGCCACTGGGTCAAAGGCCAATGAAAAGAAAAAGACATTAATAAACAAAATTCATTAACTGATATTGATTTGTCAATAGTAATATTGAGGAAACATAGTTCTAATTTAAAAATTTAGGCTAGTTTTAGAAAAAGGAGCTTTTTTGAAACTATGTCCAATTCCAGTGCTCAAAACGGTGCTCAACTATCCCTCTTTCATCCATTATTAAAGGAAGCCATCACATCAATCCAAACAGATCCAACTATTGTGGTTGATGCCGTCATCGTGGATTTTGATAACACCCAATATCATGTCAATTACCCAGGCTCGGGCGAATTAGTATTTAGCATGATGTTAAATGGATTTACTTATATCAAACAATTTGTTAATTTATCTGAATACAAAACAATGGAAACAGAAGCAAATTATTCTTTCACTATTGGAGTTAAGAAAGAACAATTACAAAACATACCTCAATTAAAAATGAACTTACTGGGCCAAGTAGCATTACACCACTATGAAAAAGGTACCTCTATTATTTATCCAACTCAAAATAACTTTTTAAACATGCAAAACAATCAAGTGAACATTTCCCAATATCCTGGTGAATTTGTACTTTTGAAAGGGGAGAAAGAGAGATTATCAATTGTATTCAAGATTGTATTTGACGATGGAAATGATGATGGAGTTGCTAAATTATTCATTCAAGAATTGATAGATGCCCGTAAATTGGTTGGTCTTCAAGGTACCCCACAAGTTTTGTACAACAAAGAAATCCCATTGGAGCTAAAACCATACGCAAGTGGTGCTTCTTCTCAAGCTACTGGTATTTATTTTTAATTTAGGATATTCCTCATATGTCACATTTAGTGTATTCCCTCAACACATTCAAAAAAACAAAGTAGAACAACTTGCTAAACTCTTGATGTTTAGAAATTATTTGCAATATCATATTAAATGCTCTAAAGCATATTTACATACTCGAATGAGATCAAAGGTAGGTGACTGGCTAAAAGTTTTAAATCGTGCTAAATTGGAGACTGCTGCATCTGATGTGCGTGTCACAGCCAGTGGAAAAACCTTTCGAAAATAAATATATGATTTTAAAAGGCCAATTTTGTATGTCACTTATGGAAATCGCTGCTCAAAAATATGATTTAAATTATTATGGGACAATCTATGGAGTTCTACATGACTATAAAATACTAGTTAAGGATGGAATCATCAAAGTCTTGATTAAGGAAGAGTGGGTCGATATTTCTTCGACTGAGTTGCATTTAGAATTGGGAAATATTGATGGACCATTCAGTGGTGATTTAACACATACTTGTGGAAGTCATAAGGAATTAGAAAGATTGTTTGCATTTATTCATACACATCCTCGCAATTACACAGGATTTGGAGTTTAGTAAATCAAATTAAGAACTTTGACAAAAATAGTTTCTAAACTTGTCAGCAGAGATAATTCGCCAGAAACAGTCGGATGTTTTCTGTCCATCTATTACAGTCTTTTGTTACAATATGCAATTTTGTATTTTCCATCCGTCTCTTCTATCCATTTCTCATCTTCCGTTTCTCTAAAAATCATCAAATGTGAGCGCCGTAGTCAGGTTTGTAAACACCACGAGGAATGACTGCAACACTTCAAGACATTTAACAAGGTTGTTGTGGTATACAAGAAAATGATTCCTACTGTTGATACATTCAGTCCATCCAAGATGGTTCATCTAGATACACTGGGATTTTATCCCAAATATAACCTGTACAAAAAAATGTCATTTCCAATTCTATACGTAGATTAATATCAAGCATATGCGATTGCCTGTACAGATGCTACTCGAAATTATGAAACAAGGCTGAAAATCTGCTGCCTCTAAATAGACCCAAGAAATAATGAGATTCTTTAGTCTCTACGACTCACCCATGCAACAACCCATTTCACATTTGTCAAAAATGATTTGCATGCCTTTCCCCATTTATCATCAAATGTACATTGGATTGTCAAATGATTAATAGTATCTTTAAATATTTTATAGGGAACTGTAAATCGATCATCCAAATGTGATATCGAATTTTCAATTTCTAACAAGCATTCTAGCAATCCCACCAATGCTCTGTTGTAATTTTGACGTTGAAAAACAAACATGGCAAATGTCTCAGTTTGATAATACAATGGATAAGATTTCTTATCTTCAAGACTCACTAATCTTGAATAACTACCAAGTGCCTGAATCTCCCATTTGAGAAATTTTAAATTTAATTTTTGAGCAACAATATTGAAAAGTAGTGCACAATATCCGAAAGCGGCATTTGTTTCTAACCAGTCATCGGTTGTTTTACTTTGACCCATTCTACATCCCACAATACTTGCAAATCCGCTCATTTCCCCAATTTTAAATACTTCTTTCAACACGCCTTGATCAACTGTGTTTTGTAAAAATTGATATTGTTCTGTTGCTTTAACAACTTTGGCATTTAAAGAGTGTCTGTGTTTCTTGAATTGATACAATTCCTCTTGATGTTTGTTGTATTCAATAAAATATTGCTCTTCTTGCTCTTTTAGCCTTTCTTCTTGTTGTTCTAAAGCTTCATGTTCTTTCAATAAAGTAGAATATTCTTGATCTAGAGATTGTCGTTGACCAATTAGTTGATGATACTCACGATTTAATTCATTTAAAGCATTTTGATCGAATTCTCCTGCATTGGCCATTTCAGTATTCATAAATTTTTGACAAGTTTTTAATGATTTTTGAAGTAATGATAATTGAGATTTTAATTGATTAACTTGCTGATCTGCACACTGACTACAAAGCGATAATCTGGAGGGCTTTAGTGGTACTGAGCATTGATTGCAAATAGATATTTCAGAAGGCGCATTCATTTTGATGAAACAATGCTCACGGAGATTAGATATTTGACTCATATGGCAGTCTAACATTTGAGGCATATCTTATTCTTGTATAGCTTTATCTAAGAACCTTAGATACTTGAAATCAGGTCATAGTATTTATTTCTAATTAAATGTGGCTTATTTGAGATTATCATGAAAAGTGTTTCTGTTTTAATATTTATAGGTGCCATCTGGCTACTGGTTATAATTAACCAATACTCAAGTCCAGCTTTATTGGAAAAGCCAGAGAGAATATTTAATCAAAAATGTGGTGGCCCAGGATTCTCCTCTGGTAAATATGAGGTCCATGAAATCATTAAAGAAGTTAAAGCAGATTGTCCTCTTATTGAGCAACACAATCCAAAGCATGAAGAAGAATCTTGCAATGTCGAAGAATGTAGGGCAAAATCTGGTAATTGTAATAATAATAAGTGCGAATGGGATTCTGGTTGGTCATTGAAAGTTGACGAATTTAATCCACCATCAGCAAATCATTACTCATGGGAAAAGAAAGGTTTGACTCCGGAAAAGCTCAGCAAGCACGATTCAAAATCAATTCCTCCTATTTTCCATCAATCTTGGAAAAATAAAGATGTCCCTGATCGGTATATTGAATGGGAAAATAGTTGCATTAACCATCACAAGCACTGGGATCACATATTATGGACAGATGATGATAACAGGCAATTGGTGGCATCCGAATATCCTTGGCTTCTTTATACTTATGATCGGTTAAAAACACCAATTATGAAAGCTGATTACATCAGATATGTTTATTTATATCATTTTGGTGGTATATACGCAGATTTGGATGTTGAATGTTTGAAACCAAGTGATGAATTGATCAAAGATCGCATAGTTGTTCTTGGTGAGCTTGGAGACGACAGAGGATTTGTACACAACATTCCGAATGCTATTCTGGCATCCAGAAAAGGTCATCCATTTTGGCTGTTCCTGCTGAACAGAATATCCATGCTGGTACATCAACAAGGATGGACTGAAGAAGTAACTGGCCCAATTATTTTACGAGATTCTTATTTGCTCTTTCAAAAATTCAAAAATTATAAAAATGATTTTTATGTGGCACCATCAAATCTACTTTATGGAGTAGATTGGCATCGGCCACCTGCAAATTGTGTTGCTGCGTTTGGACAACATCTGGACACTGATAGTTGCAAAAAACTATTCCCAGATGCTTATATGATAACTTATTGGACACATTCATGGTGATTTAATAAAAGCTTCACAATAAAAATTGAAATACAAAACAAAATACACTAAACTTGCTCCATTTTAGCTCCTTGTCTGAATATTATGGATTATATGCATCCAAGCAAAAGGCGCAAAATAGCAAACAAATTTTATGGAGCTGCTAATCTTAACACAACAAGAGCGATGTTGCTGCAACAAAGAGATGCCGAATATGAAAAATTGGAGAGATATTTACAATACCAAATGTCTCACGTTGAATATAGTAAGGAACGATTTCCATTGATATGCTGCTCTGGTCCTCCAGGTATAGGTAAAACACGATTTCTTCTGGAATTACCGGATCAAGTCCTTAAAACCGAAACAGGTGTAGCGTTTATAGGAATTACTTTACTGCATTGCAATTTACTTTGTGATATCACCAATGTTTTGTGGAAAAAGTTGCTCGAAGCAATTGTGGGTGAAACATTTCAATTTCAACCTGATCAAGTAGGTGCTGATTTACTTGTTGGGGTACTTCAGAAAGAGTCTAATATTAAACGAGTTGTAATACTCGTTGACAAATACAACACCGTACGCGAACTTCTGAAAGAGTTTCTATCTGCTATTGCTAAAATTCAAAGGCAACTTTGCAGTAATAATTTACCGACTCATGTAATTCTTAGCGGCACGGATCAGTATGAGCTGTCAAGGCAGGTTACCGCAAGTGGGAACCTGGTGCTATCAATTGATTTGCCCTACTTAAATTTTAATTCGGTTCTCAATATTTTTAAAGATAGTGGTATAAATTACGATTTTGTTTTAGTGATCTACATGCAAACTTTGGGAATACCGGGACTCGTTCAATATTGCTATAATTGTTTTCAAGATGGAAATTCCGCGTGTAAGATGCTCAATTGTCTAAGTAGCAAAGATTTTATGCGACTATTTTTGAATGCTTACAACAATTCTATTGATTATACTAAACTGTGTCATACTGCGATTAAAGAGGAATTAGGCCATAAAGTAGAAATATTTACAAACAAAATTACCACTAATCCGACATTGCTCAAGGCTTGTTTGTTTGATAAACCACTGACAAATGAAATGAGAATCTTTATCAACACAGGTGTAGCTTATGGAACTTTAGAAAAACCTTTTTTGCCAAGGTTATATCTCGAATCCCTTTCCAAATCAGACTGCGTCTTGAAGTTGTTGGTAGACTCTTTCTCAAGTGAAGTTAATCAATTTAAAAGCTTAATTTATGGCAAGCTGGTGTTGCACTGCAGATATTCGATACAATCATCTGTATTTCGGGGTGCAAGTATTTGCTGGGAGAGCATTATGTGTGGCACAACTAAGAAGAAGGTACAAATCTCCAATCTGAATAATATCTGTTGTGATAATATTTTTGATGGTAAGAATTTTATTAGAAAGCCTCAGATATTGACACTCTTAGACAATTATTTGTTACTGGTCCGGAACGAAACAGAATTATTTGATATAATTTTAAATATTTCAAATACCACAATATATTTTATACAGTGCCAATTTATTAAAAGAAAATTCAAGTCACATTTTGAAGAGAGCTATGAAAAGTTCAAGACTATAAAGAATCAAATGTTAAAATTTGACTTAAATTGGAAATTTATTGCTTTTTCCACAGATTCTTTGAAGATTAAAGATAAATCATTGTCATTTGATGATAAGTTTTTGTTTATCAATGGTTCAGAGTGCGAATCTTTTATTGGTTTCAACTTGAGTAATATACTTCTTCTTTGTACCTCTGCCAATGGATATCACCCTGCCATTGTGGATTCTATTACCAGGCTTAAGCATAAATTTTCAAAAGAAACGGCAAGAAAAGTGGTGGAAAAAAGAAATTTAATTTGGGATAAAGAACGACGAATAATCGACATAGGGGATTTAATGGGATTCAATTTCACCAAAGATGTAGAGAACCAATTATTCTTACAAAGCGAAGAATCAAGCTCGGAACCAGAGGAAGACTATGAAGATGAAGTGAGTTCCATTTCAGAAAGCGATTAAAGATAATCTGAAATGCTTCGGTTTCTAATTCATTTCACAGCCTTGAATAGCTAATAACTAATAAATCTCTTTTTTGAAGTTTTTAAATCAATTGAAATAATAATAAATATCTCAATAAGAATGTGGTCAAATTCCATTTATTCTACATGACAATACGTGGTTCAGCAATGGTTTCACTAATGCCCTTGTGAGGTAATATTTTACCACCATTTACATA
>JADGIG010000257.1:0-11524 GCA_018985235.1 Sanchytrium tribonematis
TCCCACAGGACAGAGGACTGTGCGCCACTTGGATTGGATCGATTTCCCCCACACGTGATCCCCCATTTATGGGAACGACGTATTAGTATTGGAATAGTGAATAGAAACGAAATTAAAATTGCAATTAATGAGGACATCTTGAAACAAACTGGAGAACCATGTGCTGAAAGAAATTTTATCTGTCTCGCTTTTCTGGGTTACAGCGCCGCGGAAAGTAAGTTTCCACCGTAACCCAGGTCCCACATGGTCTGAAATGGCTGTGTGGGTCTTCAAGTGAAGTAGATCGACGTCGTAGTTAGAGCTTCAATAAAGGATTTAAAAAAAAACGTACTTGTCTCTAGTGACCCAAATGAATTTATTTGCGCTATTCTAGACACACACGATCCATTTACACGTTCGTTTTTGATCAATGTTTCATTTACTAAAGTTAAAATTATTAAAACTGTCAAGACTGGAAACACCGAGTCTTTTACAAGTTCTTTTCAATTAATCAACATGAAAATTAGTTTAAAAAAACTGTACGATACCTGGAAAACAACGTGGTACGACGGCCTGAGCTATTACTTTGATTTTGATCCTCCATTACTAGACAAAAATAATGGCCTCGCTGAAACGAAAAGTTCTGAAATGTCTCCTTCCAGTCCATTAAAAATCGCAGTTCTTGGAGACTCTATGAATGGAAAATCCATCTTGATTAATTTAATTACAGATGACCACCGTAAAGATGTCAACCCAAAGGTATGGAATATCAAAGACGACTGTGAAATCCAAGTTTACGAAATACCAAGTTATCTTGGTAAATTCAAAAATGCGAATGAATTTTGGAACAAGCACAAATTGTATACCTTTAATGCTATTGTCATAGCCACCGAATGTCGATTTGATACGCTTAATATCTTGTGGACATTCAATGCAAATGCCAACAAAATTCCATTGTTTATTGATAATATCATTGAGAAATTGATTATTCAGGATAATCTTGTGTTTGAAAATGCTGTCCGTTTTGTTAAAAAGAGAGATGAAAAGGATTTAACTAGGTTAATTAATTATGATAATGAAGGAGCTATGAAAATTAGAAGCGATCCTAGTCAGATTTCAAAAGTATTTGGACCTACTGGTGAGTTGTCATTAAATATATATCAGATTACTGAATACAAGGAGCTGAATGAACATATTTATAACAACTTGGATCTTGAAAAGATGAAAAATGACATTTACTCAATTTTATGTGACATAAAAGAGCCACAAAGCCCATCTTTCATCGAAATAATTACGGCGCGTTTAAATAAATATTTATTATAATCGAAGTTTACCCAATTCCACAATCTTTTCAAAGAACTTGACATGGTCATATTGGTTTGATCCCTTGATGCGCATATTTGGAGAACTAACAACATAGAAAGGAATGTTTCCATACTTTTTCATTCCTTTTTCCTCTTGAATAGAGTCCAACTGTTGTTTTAATTCTAATTGGATATTTGTCAAAGTACCTTGGCGTTCAAATTCATCCGCCTTGGATATTACTATAATCAATTTTGATTTAAAACCAGCTTGTTGACAGAATCTGATTAGTTCTTCCTCAAAATCAGCTAATTGTGGATTAACAAGAACTATGATACCATCACAACTTGCTAGATCCCACATTAAAAAATAATCCTTAACTTCAGTTCCAGCATCTGCCCCAGGTACATCGCTTATTCTAATAAATCCATTTCCATATTCATAACTGGTGACACAAGTAGTATGTGAAGCTGTAATTCCATTACCAACACTTGCAGCACTTGGGTCTGAGTCTCTTACACCACGTAATCCGTTTATTAAACTAGATTTTCCAACACCAATTTTACCAATAAAAGCAAAATTAAATTTTCCTTGGTCAAATGTATGCTTTTTAGGTTTAGGATTAGATGTAAACAAGGATGTGTCAACTGTCGGTCTCGTAGGACCGTCTTTCATCATTTTTTCAAAGTACACTTTAACTAATACTGACACGAGATAAAGAAATCCTGCGAAAAACTTTTCAAGCTGCTCGCTGACATATTCCACCGTGGAAGAATAAACATTACCCATATAATGTAACATGGGTCTATCATCATTTTATAAAGAGACGTTCAAATTGACCAATCAGGTACCTGTATAAAAGAGTATAAAGACGTCTTGATTTTTAAAACGATGCCATGCCCAGTTTGTTCAACTCCTGGAAAAACAAAAGTAGATGATAAAAACTGTCCTAAAAACCTAGTTGGATACAGAGTATGCGAGAAACCTATTTGGAGATGCGAAGGTAACTCCAATCAAAAGTACTGAAGAAAATATTACTGGATGGAATCGATAATAAATAAAATAGCGTTTATTTCAAGACCCTTTCTAGTATCAATTCGTATTCGTCTTGGCAAATGTCAACCAATAATAAAAACATGTCTTTACACACGACACCAAAAGGATAGACCTTGTAATTAAATTCTAGTGGAAGAAAACGGTCTGGTACAGGACTCAATAAACTGGTTAACAGTCCCAATACAAAATAAAATTTCTGATGACAAGACATTTTGGAAATCTTGGTTTGAAATGCAGGTACATTGAAATGTTTCAAATAATGAGCACAGCACTCACATTTCATGTTTCGGGTACATTTAACAGGCATTAACAAGGGTAATTTAAAGAATATATCATCTAGAAAGTATAAAAAACTAATGGATTTATTGTGGCGAGTATTTATATGGCACAATTTCAGCAATTCTTAATTTTTCAATATCTTGCAGTAATGTTGCAGGCTCACTGTCTGTGAGATAGTAATTCGCGCCCTTTAAATTCTCAATATCCATTTATCTCCAATTGCAGAAAAGAGTCATCACTTTTCAACGTTTTAAATGTACAACCAAGTCATTTTGGCACCATTTAAGTACAACTAATTTCTTACAATAATTGAAAACTAAGAAAAATAGCGAATTTTATTAATAATGTATTTACGATTCCGGAGTACAACGTAAGCGGTTATACTCGAAATAATCACCATCCGTGTCGAACCATCCATGTTCGCTATATCTATTAAATTGATAAAAGTATTGTCCATCAAGAAAGTCAATTTTGATTGTACCAATTAATTTTCTCCCAAAATTCTCGATCAAGATTTGAGAACCTTCTATTCTTAAACTGTAAAAAGGTTGATCACGTGAATTATAGAAATCAATATGTTCATCTAAATAGTGGACATTTTTCCAATAGTCTATGCATCGAAATCGAATTGCAAAGAGGGTTGTAAAAAACATTTCACGGGGATCATCTCCAAAATTGTTTTGTACAATAGAGTGAAACAAGAAAGGAGTTAATTAACAAGTCAATTCCTAGCAACGGAACATGTTTTCTACTTTCAAGACACCCATGAGTTTTAACCGCTCCTAAAAATGTTGTGGTGAATTCATCAATGGGATATGGACATGGTACTATAAAGGTAGTTGTAGTTATCCTACTATAGCTGGCCGGATTGCCTCTTCAAAGTTGTTATTCAACCAACTTGTATAAGCTTGTTTATTTATTCGATATCTCGTTGATTACCAGTTTCCACATCATATACTATTCCAAATAAATATTCAAAAACTGCAATAGGAATGTCATCATCGTACAAACGTTTCATTGTTAAATAGTGTTCTTTTTTGACATCTTGTGATTTTCTAACAAAAAGTTGAGAAGCTAATTTAATATCTTCAAAATATCCAATCATGTGTAAAATTAAATCACAAAAATTTGTAAGAGTGATCCCATCGTAAATTTCTCTCATACCAATCAAATGAGCCAAATTTGCTTGTTGAAACGCGTCAATATCAAATGTTCCACTAACTACTTTTAATGCTAAATACTTTTCACAGATATTAACCATGCTCTCCATCACTAACATTTCTATTTATACCTTTATTCCTTTAAGTTGATTGGGTAAAAGTACGTGAAACACCAAAGTGGAGACCTAATTGGCTTAAACCATCTTTTTAAACCAGTGTATTTGATTGGTCAAAAAAATAAATAGACTAATTTTCACTGCGCAATTGACATGAAATCACCCTCGTCTACCTTTCACAGCGTAAATCGGGTCAAGCAACCCTGGTCTACCTTCCACAGTGTAAATGTCGTCAAAAACTTGGAATTGAATTTGGTCAAATGTTTTGAAAAAATAAAAATTGGTTTAATTAAAAGATCCAGTCTCCAAGTTTACTCCTGTCAAGAAAATTTACTCCTCAAACCATTTTCAAGCCAATTGTACCCATTTATATGTCTTTACGACCTTTACAATATGGAAGCTAGACCAGCATGTCGATTGCGCTGTGGAAATTAGTTTATTTTACTATACTCATAATCTTTTCTAGTTTTCAATACTGCCTTTTGATCTTTAGTAAATTGTTCATCTTTTTCACAAATCTCAATCACTGTGATATAATCTTTTGCCAGTACTATATTCAACTTGTTTTTTACATTTCCATATGCTTTAACAGCACCTAGGATTAATACACCAAATTCATCTAAACTTTCAAGAACGCTGTTCTTCTGGAACAAAGTTATCCTTTCAAGAACCCATTGACAATAAAAATGCCCGATTTATTGGAATATTTAGAGACACCAATTTTGACATTTGATATTCTGTCATCCAATATGACGAGTTTGAAAGAATTACATAATTCATATTTCAGTAATATAAAGATTCAATTATAAAGAACAATGCCAGACACGATAGAAGTACTGAATTTGATTTATTGTAAGTGTGATTTGACTGGTTTCATCTCACAAGAGATATTTGGAACTACATGAGAGCATTGCATCAGGGAATCTCACAATATCTTCACAAAATATAACCCATCATGAAACGGGGATCGAGAGTGATTCATATAATTTATTTCAGTTGATTGTAGCATGATTTCAAATGTTGTAAAATATCATCCGCACGGTTTGAACAATATTTCGTTTCACAGAGGGAACTATCAGTAATTCCGTCCACAGTAATGGTGCTGGATTTTGGTGCCTCATCCAATACTTGATACAAGTTGACTTTTGTCAGTTTAGACTCGTCAATCACTGAAATCCCATGGCTTTTCATCACATATGGAATCATTTCCCAAATATTATCTTCACAGGTGTGCCAATCAGAGGGAGCATCAATCAGACGATACAAATATTCTTTGGTACGTACGACTAGGGTCACAGCCATTAAAATGGACATCCAGATCATCTATTCTTTCAATGGGAAGTCTCCAATTAAATACTACAGCATGTTGCACAAACAACTCCATCCAATTTCACAATCCAATCAAATCTGTAAAATCCAGTCACATGCGTCTCCTGTGTATTGATCACACGGATGAAGCTGAAGCTATAAAATATTATGAGATTGTTGTGTATAATTTGAAGTCGTTGACATAGATATTTATTCGGGGATGTCCCGTTTATATGTGTTTCGGTCTTTTAATTGATTGGTTCCCTTATATATCACAAGTCTTTGTAATATATAAGAGCCAATCAATAATCTCTCAAATCCCCTCGTGACCCCTCGTGACCCCCCTTGGGTCTACAGGGTCAAAACTGCTCCCGTCGGAGTATGTCTTGCAACAGAGATTGCTTTAGAATTGGGAGATACAGATGCTAAAGATCAAATTGATAAGATACAAAATGCATCAAACACTAACTGCATCCTCCAATAAATACATCTATTATTTATTTGTGGACGAGTTCGAGACATTAATAGATTCTGGGGTCTATTGGTATATGTGGACGGTAGAGAGTGTATTGAAGATGATATATATCAATGATGCTAATCCAGTTGGTAACCCCATAGACGGAAATGTCCCTGTTAAACCCATATTTGTAAAATTCATTGAAAGAAGCGCAGTCCCAGCATTAGTACATGTAATCCCTGCTAAAGAACAGCAATTAGAACCTGAATATCCTAACGATCCTAAACTAGTCGCGATAGTACCCACTGCACTGCATTCTGATATCAAAGTTCCAAAAATCAAATTTAAAAGTAGCATCGCGTTTTACAAGGTGGCTTTTTGAATGGGACATTTTAATTTTGAGTTGATAGAGTATAGTTAAAACTTTAAACAATAATAAGGTTATTTATTCACTTATCATTTGGCCTTTTTTTTTACTGAATTCGAACAGCGGCTATTTATTAAAATAACATTTCAAAGCGATTAATCAAGCTGTTTGAAATCATGTTTTGTGACAGAGACACCGTGGTCTTTGATACGTTTATGAGTATTTAAATGGCTAATCATACCGTATCTGCGATCACAACCTGAAGTTAAAGTACTCTGGGTTGGTTGGAATGTAAGTAAATCGAGATGGCATTATTACACAGATTTAATGACTGTCGCCTTTATATCAGCGAGTCTATAAATTATTACAACTCTAAAATTTTAGTCATTTTACTTTTTCCCCTCATATTTTGCACTTTTTGAGAGCTTTTTGGCAATAATTTGATCAAGTATCGCACACATTTTTTAACAAAAAGTAAAACAAATAGAGGCAAGGGACTGACTAAAAAGTGATTCTTTACAATGAAATAAATAATTTTTATGACAACCCGCATCAATTCTGCTTCACTCGAAGATGTCACAAAAGAAATTTTATTTCCCTTAGCGCCCCTACCTGCATTAATTCCAGTTAAGCGACCATATAGTGAGGAAGAGAAAGAAAATCAACCCAAAGCTACTCCCAAAACTAAGAAATCCAAAAAACAAGACAAACCAAGAAAGATCTGGGACCCAGATGAAGAGCGATTGCTTTTACAACTGCTTGCTACTGAAGGTGGTCGATTGAAGAAAGCAAAAAGTCATTCTGACAAAGTCAAATTTGAAAATTATCTTGTTCAGAAATTCAAATGCAGCAAATTTGAGCAAGTTAATCATATAATGTGGCAATAAAATTGAGCTCTAGTGGAAGAGCGACGGTTATAGCCAAATATTTTAAAAAATGAGTCTGGTTTCGAATAAATACAAGGCAGAACGTGTTCAAAAGTCTGGATTAAATGAAAGATCTGATTGGGAATTATTTGAGTTGTGTGCGGAGGTATTTGAAGGAAAGCGTGATTTGGAAACCAAGTTTGCTGTTGATGGAGGTAATTTGAACCATTTGGCAGATGATGGAATGACACAAGTTCAAAAGGCAAAGATATATTAATTTAGATGTCCAATCAATTGCCAATTGGAGACTTGCAAATTGAAGAATTGGAAAATCAGCCAATGGATGAGCCCCCCAAAGTTGTTAAAGTGACTCCCAAAGTCAAAAAAGAAGGAAATGGTGTTAGAAAAGCAAGATTAAGCGATATTATTCAAGTTCAATTGGAAGAAACTGGTAAACAATTGAAGGAAACAACAGAGACCACAAATCATTTGGTAAGATTGTTGATGAATGAACTTTGTTCAAGTGCCCAACCAAATGCAATTGATGGAAATTCTTTGCAATAAAAGTTATATCTTCTCATTTTATTACAAATTTATTTCATTCTCCATTGATATTAATTAATCCATTAAATTCATCTGTCATCCGATGTAAATTAGCATTTGTTGGTCTTGGTACTACTGTAGGCATTGCATTTCTAATCATATCCCGCTTGTATTCTCCCAGTGCCAATTCTTGAAAATCATGCTCTTCATTAAAAATTGGACAATCTCTTAATGCATCTATTTGTCTCAATATACGTGCAATGCGAGTCGGTAATCTTGAATACGACCATGCTGTTCCCATTAGTTCCAATATGTAATTAGGATTGTTGTCAATTTGATAATTGTGAAGCATAAAGCAACACAAAATCAACTTCACGTACAATTCAATTTTGTATTCAGTCCCAATTACTAATATATAATATCTTCTTTGTAAAATGCCAAATATTCTCTCTACAATTTGCCTCACACTTGAAAATATACGATTAAATTGTAATTTGGATTGTTCTGTTTCAGAGCATCTCAATATATCCTCTGCTTGATATGGTGTTATCAAATACTCTCTCAAATGGTATCCATTATCACCCATAAGCATATATGATTTATCAAATCTCGTAAATATAGTTAAAAGAAATTGCTTAAAATTTGAAAATGCAAACATACTGGCGTCATTAACGGATCCGGGAAATCCAACATCTATAGAAACAATGCGCATTTGCGCATCCACAACAACTTGACCTGCCATTGAACGAAATCCTTTTCTGTTATAGAAGGGACTGGGATTTGTTTCGCGAGGGATTTTGCGAATTGGAAAATGTGTGCCGTCTACTACAAAAGGAATACCATCTAGCCCTGACAAATAGTAAACAATTTCTGCATTATTTCTTAAGTATTCTTCATTGATTCTATCCAAAGAGAAATTGTCGCGCAACAAAGATATCAATAAATTGCAGAAAATGTGGATTGACGCTCTTGCAGTTTCTTTACAGCAGCCATACATGTGCTTTAAAGAATTTAAACATTCTCCTCTAGTGGGTTGACGCTCTTGCAGTTTCTTTACAGCAGCCATACATGTGCTTTAAAGAATTTAAACATTCTCCTCTAGCAAGATATCTTAAAAAAATACCCAGTTTCCATTCAAATAAATGATTTGGTCTACCAACATTGTGAAGGGGCCAAATTTGGGTGTAAATTTGATGCAAGTTCTGTGATAGCTGATTGAATGTGTCTATTGACATTCTGAAAAAGTTGCTAAACTCACCTGGACCATATTGTTGATAAAATTGGGTTGGGATCTTTGTTGGAATCCATTCTATTTTGGGTCCAATATACCGCAAATTGTAGCGCAAGTAGCAGTTAAACAATAAAATCTTGTATTGTTGCAGCATCAAATTATTGCGATTCATTATAATAAGCAAAGTAAGCAGGATTTGTCTTCTAGTTAGAGTCATTCAAGGAGATTTATTTTAGCTAATACACTTGGGGAAATTGCAAAAAGCAATTTGATTTTTAGACTCGATGATCTTATTAGGCTTTGTTTCCGGAGATGCAAAAAGTGACTTCGGTGAATTTATAGACTCACTGTATACTCGCTGTACTAGATTAGTCAGTCCATTGAAAATGTGCAAAACAATGTGGACACTAGATCGTCCAAGAGCGTCTAAAGAGCGTCTAAAGGATATGTGTTTCCGATGCACGTTTTGAGATGGGATATCGTCAAGAGTAGTTTAATACAGTCTTACCGATATACAAATAATCTGTCAGTATCATTCATTATTACAAAATTAAAACAATGTTATTTTACGGTCTTTATCAAGTCTCGAGTCGTATAAAATTGAAGAATCGGGTATCTGTTAAGGGTTTGAAATTTTGAATCACTTTCATAAATTTGTTTTGTTTATTTTCGCTGGTAGCATTTTGTAATAATAAACACAAACAGTCGTTTGGAGTATCAGCTTTAATTTTATACACTTTCCGATCACATAGCATAAAAGATCTAGGTAATCGAGTCATATTATTCGTGAATTGACAGAAAATAATCTACATGATTCATTTTTTCAAGGGTTTGTTACAAAAATACCAGTCATTTTTTTCTTTTCCATTCTTTGTTTCAATTTTTCTGGCAACCATGCCTCTACATTTTGATTAGAGGGTGAAATGCTCGTTGTTGATATTATGGATCTGTGGTTTTTATCCCGTGATTTTGACTTTTGGTTAAAATTATTTGAATGAAATTGAAACGATAATTAATAGAATTTGCTTTATTTTAGCTGCTTTCCGAATACAATTGTTGCAATATTAATGTATTAAACTTGCTAACCCATTCTGGGGGCAAGTAAGGCAATACTTCTTTGTTTTCAGGAGAATAAATTGAATTGCCTGAATAGTATTCGGGGTTGTCAGGCAAATATTTAGCATAATTCTGCAACCCAATGTTATTAAGAAAGGTTATTGCTTCTTCTTCTGATTTAGGTCTCTTCATGATGAAGTATACCACAAGATCTCCTATTAATGGTTTCATATAGATTTTGTTGCAGTAATAATGAATCACATTGAATATCAAATCCGCTATTTCACCTTTTATGACAAACAACGCCCCTTTAATATAGTACAAGACATCAATTTGAGTATAAGAAGGTATCCAAGGAGGACGTTCAGGGGAATTAAGATAGAAATCCGAAAAGTAGTACAATTTGTTGATAATCCATGCTTTATCATAGTCTTTGTCGTTCAATTTTGTATCAAAGCTCCGTTTTTTGCTTTTGCGAAACTGGCGATGGTGCAATTCTTTAATTTGTTCTCGCAAATCTATATTCTCCGAACCATTCTCAAGAAGCAGCGGCATCTTTAATTCATCTAAATTCCCAAATACACACAACAATGCAAATAACATGGGGGATGGACATCATGTCTCTTTTATAACAAATGGGGCAACACGTGGTTGTACAAATATACCCCGCTGCTAAATAGTCAAGTCGCACACGTGTGAGTACAATAATTTGCAAATGGAAGCCCCAAATAGCTCAACATTGTCTCCAAAACAGTTATTTTACTCCCAAATGTCAAAAATCCATTGATTTTACCCAAATAATTTTCCCAATTGACTCATTTGTACTTCCAATTGTCTAATCTTGACATATTTCATTATTTTGTAAATCCACACCTCGTTTGGATCCAAATGCAAATCAGAATTAGTTAATTAAGATTCATTTTTCCAAGCGATTCGATTATACGATCTGGATTTCCTGTTAATTCGGATTGTAATTCTATCGAATTGTTAAATATGAATTTATGCCTTAATTACTGCTAAATAAACTTGAATTTAAAGACACGTTATCCAACTATGCAATGGAAAGATTACGAAAATCAAATCAAATTTGAATTTCAAGTTGTGAAAAAATTAAGTAAATAAATTGAATTTAACAAATTTCATTGATTAGACTAAAAGCAATTTTGACAGACAATTCAATTGGTTTGGATGTACATAAAACTGGCAATTTTTACTCAATTAAAAATGATTATCTTTGATTTTGTTGGAATCAAACAATCGTCTAGCTTTCACGGTGTAAATTTCTTCAAGCAACCCTAGTCTAGATTCCTCAATGTAAATGACATGAAAAACTTGGAATTGAATTTACAGAAAATCAAAATTTTCTCCTAGTCTAGTTTCCACAGAGCGTGTCCCAAATGATGCCCCTATTTCTTTCTCTGCTAATCGCAGTCAAGTCATTTCAAACTTCATGTATTGTCAGAGTTTTGAAGCAAATCCAACATTTTAAGGTCGATCTAAATGAGAATGATGTTTATGAAAGCAACATTGAAATTACACATCAATCACTTCAAATAATCAGTCACATTCAATTTGAATGGATTAAAGACAACCCAAACCAAGTACAATTTACTGGTACGCTAACTGGTATAACGCCCTCATTATCTTACTCTAAACTTTTAGATATTTCACAATATGGTGATGATAAAGATAAGTACGAGTTACAATACCCATTTCTTGTCACTTTGAAGGACATTTTAGACAAATCTCTATTATCTGCCATTTGGAAGAAATTTTTAAAAGCGCAGGAAGATTCTGCTAATTT
>JADGIG010000024.1:0-41203 GCA_018985235.1 Sanchytrium tribonematis
AGTGTGGTTCATGGAGGTTTATACACTATCAAAACTCTATCAGGAAATACATCCTTTATTTTAAACAAATAAATATATAGACAAGAAAGAAGCTTTGAGTTTTTTAAATAGACAAATAAATAAAGAAATAGGCTAGACTAGAGCTTTGGGTTAAATTGGTCAGGCTTGGTTTTAATCGATTTGAGTTTAGTATTTAGTAACACGAATTTTATGAAGAAAAAATCACTAAATACTCTTGATATGACTAAATTGAATGCCTTATCATTTTCTTTTTACAATCTAGTGAGATGTGATGAAAGGAATATGAGACTGATGCGTGTCTTGAATTCATTCACGAAGCATTGTAAAAGTTAAAATTTATAGTAAGTGGAACTCCGTATAATAGAATAGAATCTTTTAGAGGGCCTTCTAATTTGTAAACAATGGGAGTGAAAAATATCTGGACGCTTTTGGAACCAGCTGGACAGCCTGTACAATTGCCATCTCTCTATAAAAAAACCTTGGCAGTGGATGCATCTATTTGGATTTATCAGTTTATACGAACAACGAATCAATCTTATTTGTTAGGATTTCTCAGAAGAATTTGTAAATTACTTTTTTATGGTATAAGACCGATATTTGTGTTTGATGGGCAGCCTCCAGATTTGAAAAAAAGAGTTTTACATTTGCGTAAAGAAAGGTCAACTCAAATCAATCATTCCAAATTGGCGCATCAATTATTGCATAAGAAAAAAGTACCACAGCCAAATCAAGATATTTATCATTTACCAGAAGCACAGGAATATTCAAATACTAATAACGACGTTCGTATGCCCCTACTACCAGAGGAAATGACAAAATTACAAGAATATCACTATTTGAGTGATTTACATATGAAAAGTAGGATTGCAAATTATGACTATCATATAGCAGACCCTTTAGAGTTTAGTAAGATGCAAATAAAGCAAGTTGAATATCGCCATTCTATCACCGATAAACTACACGACTTTACTAATATTAATGAAACAAAGAGACTCAAAGGAAATAGACTTAAATCCTATAAACTCACAAGCAATATCGAAAGTATGCAGTGGTTTGATGAAATCAACAAAGACATCCCGGAAATGACAAGCTTAGGTGGAGATGAGAGCAATAGCAATGTATCTGATTCTGATGAATTTGAGGAAGCTAACAGTGGTAATTTGATATTGGAAGAATTTATCGAAGCGGAATATCCGGAAAACTTAAAGGATCAAAGTGATAAGCCTGCTGGTCCTCAATTAGGAACTAGTGCTTTTCCAATTGAAGTCCTTGATTCAGAAGAAGATTTCGAACCTGTAGAAGCAACTCATCCCTTTGATGAAAAGGAATTTTTATATTCTTGGCAAGAATTTGCGCCCAACTCTGTAGCTAAAATTTTTGGAAATGATATTTTCAACAACCTAATAAAGATGCCCAATGCTATGTTGGAGCAGAAGAAAATTGATTGTAAAAAATTTAGTTTGAGTGCTTTTAAAGAAGGGTATGAATACGTATTTCAGTTCATAAATGCAGTACAAAAGCTAGACAATAGAAAAATTGCACAGGATTCTGTAAATAATGTCATAGACTTGACTAAAGATACTCAACTTTCACAGAAAACAACTTTTTTTAAAACTCCCACAACTTACAAGCAAGAACAAAAGAAACTCCCGCCGACAAGTAATATTAAAGAACTTTTCAGGAGACAAAAGGTGAACATCTACGTTGAAAAGTCAAATGCCAAGTGGAAAATTGACCTCAACTCACCTTCTTTATATGTTGATAAATTGGAACCGCTAGTCTCTGATGCACCAGAAGCGCAGTTAAATACTAGTCCCCGAAAAAAAGAAGCAAAAACAATAGACCTTCCTGTAAATGATAATCCTATTGTTTTTCAAGACGATAAACAATATGATTTGTCAACAGATAACCCAGTTGAGTTCACAATTGAAGAGGTGGAAAGAATCAAGAACGCTCCAACTCAGCCATATAAAGAATTTATTCAAAATCAAAATGTTTCGTCTGACATGATTCAAGATGTTCAAGAGCTTTTAACTTTATTTGGAATACCATACATTACTGCACCACAAGAAGCTGAAAGCCAGTGCGCTTATCTGAATCAAATTGGCTTGGTGGATGGAATAGTCACAGAAGATGCTGACGTTCTTTTATTTGGTGGTGCAAAAGTTTACAAGAATATTTTCAAAAATTCGCCGGAATGCTACGATATAAACATGTTGACTAAATATTTGAATTTGGATCAAGATAAACTCATCTATCTAGCACATTTGCTCGGCTCAGATTATTGCTTGGGAGTTCAGAAAGTGGGACTTGTCGGTGCCGTTGAATTGCTACTAAAATATTCTGATTTAGAGAAGTATAAACAATTTAACAAAGACATAATGGATGTTAGTTATGCTTATACCAAGCCAGTGCTAGATACAAGCACTACACCGTTTGTATTCGGCGAAGTGCAATTGGACAAGCTTTATCCTTATCTAGAAAGAAGACTGAAATGGGATAAAGACGAAGTTAATAAGCATTTGCTCCCCATTCTTGAACGACATCCATATCAAATAACACTTAATCCCGAGCGTCAGGTCTTGGTGAAGTACAAAAGCTTGAAATTAACAAAATTGATGCAAAAGTGGGTCTCTCAAATGAGTCAGTAAATCATCTGATTTAAAAGTAGTGTACATAATCCACATTTGATAGATTAGATAGTCTTCAGACCATCTTCCTGTGTGTGAATGATCTTGATCAACCAATAAACGTGTTTAGCCGTTCACATCATGTTAATATTGATTGGTTTAAATACTCCGTAATTTATCCATGACAGCGATTTATAAGATAGACTCCCATTCGCCACCCAGTACATAAGCAATATAATGAACTACTACTATTATCACGTATTTCCTGCGCAGCCACAGCCATATCAATATACATATTATCCAGATTACGATCCAGAGAACTTTGATTTGCAGTACATATTGAGCGGAATGAGCCAATTTAATTAATAAAGATTTACAGTAAATATATGCTCAAAGTTGTTGCTTATTTTAGTTGCTGCCTAGGCTTGTAAAAATAATCGTAATATTATTAGGTTGGACTGAAACTTGAGAAAATATTGCTTTAAACTATAATCCATTCGGCCTCGCTATTGTGTTGAGACTTACTTGTCTCTTTGCTAGTGATAAGTTTTATTTTTCTGGAGCCATAACTCCGTGCTTCTCGTTACTCGCCAATGTTTGTGCAAACTGGCTATCATCATTTCTTATTTCAAGACGACTTGGACTTTGTTATAAGACCTGACGACTTTGATGCACTATGTTGTGTAGAGCTAATCAAGAATATTTGTAAGAATTATTCAGTCTCAAGCACTGAGCACTATATACCACAATCTAGAACAGTTTTGGGCATTAATATAAATTCTCCACTAAACAAGAACAAAGAGAGAGTTTTGCTGACATTCCTGTTGAATCAGGAAGATGTTTATGACGAATCTGCAATTGTTCTTGTTGATCAAATGACTCAGTCACATCGAAATATAATTCCTACTTGGTGTGCATTTAAAATGTTAGAAGCGACAAATGATTTGAAAATTGAGCATGCTTATTTGACTGCTGTTGTTATCTATTATTATTATATGCTAAATTTAATTGATTATCAAGAATATTTGCAGCATTTAAAAGAAATTCAATTAATATTTCCGGAAATACAATTGCACGAACATTTATTCGGATATTTATTTGGCATGAGTGATTTGTTTTCAGTGTTAAAGCATTCTCCTCATTTATTTTACGTTTTAAAGTGGTATAAAAATGAGCAGCTTGCTCGACATTTAGCTGCTCATGCTGGGATCCATATAAATTTGAGCAAGCAGAATAAAAGTACAGAAATGACGAAAATCTACAATTTTGTGAATAAGGCCGAAATGTTTAGAATTGAGAAATCTGATTTATTAATACATTGTGTAAAATGTCCGTCTGTCAGAAATATGGATTTGTCATTATACGCACTTTATTTGCTTGATAATAATGACAAATATATTTTGAGTGCTTTGCCTAAAATGCGAGAAAATTTGGTCCAAGTGCAGTTGTATCTAGAAACGATTACAAGTCAATTTGGTCTTCTTTTACAGCAAAGATCTCTCATTTTGATGCCCCAAAGAGAAGGAATAACCATGTCGAACTGCGATTTTGCACATGGCTCAGTCAATCTACCAAAATTTGCAATGAAATGGCTATCTTGCGTACTGAGCAATATTTATGACACGCCAATTCTTCTCCATAATCCAGAATTTGATTTAGTAGCTAGTGATCCACATTCAAGGATTCAAGAATATTATGACCAAGGGAATTTATTGACAATTATTCATGAAATATATGAAGAACAATGCGGTTTTGGCATGTATTCATTTAAATCACGTCAAGATATGATGGAAATCATTGAGCAACTCGGACTTAGAATGCGAGCTTATAAATATGAAGAAGAACATGGAAATGAAATTGAAGAATAAATTGTTGCATAATTTGAAAAGAAATCATAATTTTATTGTGAGCAATCGCTAGCTACGAATCTTTCATCCTGGCATTCGACTTTACCAGATTTGATGACACAGACTGTTCCTGCAGGACAATCCCGGACCAACCATTTTCCTACGAGCGAGGTATCTTGGGATCGTTTCATGAACCTCATTAGCCATCTTTTTTGTGGAGTTTGAATACATTGACCATATGTGTTGGAGCTACTACAAACTTCTGCTTGCTCTAATGGATCACAAGCAGTTCCATCTGTAACAGCTGAACACTTTGGTGCTGATGTTATTCCATAGTCACTTGATTCTTCAATGGCTACTTTTGGACATATTCTTGGAGGGTTACTTATCTGATTCAAGCTTAAGCAAGCCATTCCTTGTGGTTCAGGTTGAGGTACGCAGAATGTGCCAGCTGAACATGGTTGAACAGTCCATTTTCCTAAATAAATATAATCTACCATTAGAACAAATTGCAAAGTTGGTGCCGCTGCATTTGTATTCTCCTTCTTTATAACACTGAGATCCCTCGGGTATTTCATGAACACAATCCGATGGTGACGGAATGCCGGTTTCATAGGATTGAGGAGATACAGAGTCAGTAAATAATTGAGTGTATGGTGCCCAAGTTTGAGTCGCAGTCCATAGCTCAGTAAATGATGTTTCCGAAGCTGTAGTTGTGGATGTGAAATGATCTGTGACAATTTCAATTGTAGAAGAAGAGTCAACAACGGATGAAAATGATGATATTGTTGTTGAATCAAATGATGCGACTCCTAAAGTATCAGTCAGTACTTCAGTAGTGGTCGAGTCTCCTACAATGGTTTCGGTTGAAAAGACTGTCTCAGTAATGGTACATGTAACAGTTTCAGAGATAGTGCATACATTATTCTCAGTACTGAAACCAGAAGCATTTACAGTTTCCGTAGCAGTTGCAATTGCGGTGGTTTCAGGAGTTGGGTTTCCATTTGGACATTGAACATTTGATGGATAATCGCAAGCAATTTGAAATAATGGATCTGAACGGCAAACAGTGCCCAAACCACAAGCCTTGTTGACCCATTTACCATGGAAGCATTGAACAAATCCATCTCCAGAGCATTGATAGGTATCATCAATACAGTCGCCGCCATCAGCAACAATATCATGACAGGTGCCGACTTCAGAGACACCCACATCAGTAGCAGTGGCCTCTGGTGTGGCTGTTGTTTCAACAACACCAAAAGTAGACGTTGCATCACAAATTCTATTTTGGGGCCAATCGCAGACTATTTGAGATTTGCTATCTGGTCGACAAACTGTACCCAAAGCACAGTCTTTATTTACCCATTTGCCATGATCGCATTGCACAAATCCGTCACCACTACATTCATAAGATCCTTCAACACATTCTCCACCATTCTCGATCTTTGGAGAGCAATCTGTGGAGGAAGAGCTGACAGGTTCACATGTGTTTACATTTTGAGGCCAATCGCAAGCAATTTTAAATGCAGCATCGGGTCTACATACTGTTCCTAAAGCACAATCTCTATTTATCCATTTTCCGTGGTCACATTGAACGAATCCATGTCCACTGCATTTGTAGTCTCCTTCTACACAATCTTGTCCATCTGGAATAAATGGATTACAGCTTCCAGTTTCTACAACTGATGTAGTTTGTGGTGCGCTAGAACCGTCAGTTCCATCTGACACTTCCGAAACACCAACATTACCACCAGCTGGACAAGTTGCATTATAACTGCAAGTAGCGCCTGCACCTTCTACACTTTCACAACTCAAGTCGGCACTACATTTTTCTCTAATCCATCCATTTGTACCACAAATTGCGAATTCTTTATCACTGACACAAATTGGAGTGTCTTTACCCCAGTCACAAATTGTACCATTTTGAATGTTCAAGTCTGATTTACATCCTTGACTAGGTGCCCATTCCAAAGGATTCGTCTTGTTAACAGGTGTCGCATCAATAGCAGTATTATTGCAAGTATTTTCATTTGGAAGTCCACAAGTGATGCCATCTTTAATATATTGGCAAGCCAATCCGGCTGGACATTTTATAGCTGCAAATGTATTACTTGGAGTACATTGTACAAAGTCTGATCCACTGCACAAATAAGTGTCTTTCTCAAAATCACAAGGTGAGTTATTAGGAATGATAGCGCAGGTGTCATTTGTACTGCTTTCTGATGCAGTTTCGGTAGAAATAGGCACAGCAACAGTCGTTTGAAATACTTCTGTTACAGTCGGTGAGATTTCAGTGTAAGTTGTATTTGGTGTGGAATATCCACAACTTGGAGCTCTTCCGCAAATAACTCCTGGTCCTTCATATGATTGACAATAAGTTCCATAACCACATTCTCTTACAACGTATCCTTTACTGGTACATACTCCAAATTTAGTATCGTCGATACAAACAGGAGTGTCTTGAGAAGTTGAACATTGTGATCCAGTTGTTATGTTTGAATCACACTCTCTGGCAGGCGCCCATTGCATTATATCTGATTTGTTAACAGCAGGGGTATTATCAACCCATGGGCAAGAATCTTCTTTAAGAAATCCACATTCAATTTCAGTATCACTTAATTGGTTGCAAGCAGTACCAGCTCCACAAGGTCTCCATTTATATTTTCCATTTTGACATTGTACGAAATTTCTTCCACTACATTTATGTGTGTCGCCAGAGCAAGAAGTACCTTCAGGAATTTCAGTGCAATCTTGAGCTCTCTTTTCTAATGATCTCTTTGACAAGGTATGGGCTGTTGTTGGACACATTGCTGCGTCAGTTGTGCATTCAATTTTAAATGGATTGCGTTGTTGGCAATTAGTTCCAGCTGCACAATCTTTCTTGATCCATACATTGTTGTCACATTGGTAAAATCCCGAGTCAACACATCGATATTCACCAGCTTGACAGCCAATTTCCAAGTTTGAAACTGCAGGTAGACAAGAATCTGTAGAAATGCTGGTCTGTGGCAAATCAATGCTTGATACTCCAGGTCCAGAAGATGAAACTGGGCAAACGGGTCCTCTTCCAGGAAAATCGCATAAGAAGCTAAGTCCATTGTTGGTAGGTCTACACTCTGTTCCACTGGCACAGGAAGATATTTTCCACACATGTGTCGCTTGTCCATTAATTCTGTCTGGTACACATCTAATAAAATCAGTTCCATAACATCTGTCAAAATCTTGTCCGATTGTACATTCTTGACCTGGGGTGACCAATGGTGGACATCCATCAGGAACATCAGTTGGTGTGGAAACAGCAGTTGTCGTTTTAGAGACAGTCGATGTGGCTTTCTTTGTTGTAGTCACCTTTGTGGTTGTTGATGCCTTTTTTGTGGTGGTTGCCGCTTTGGTAGTTGTAGCAGCCTTGGTCGTCGTGACTTTAGTCGTTGTTGTGGCGACTTTGGTACTTGTAGGTGCTACAGTAGTGGTTGCAGCTTTAGTTGTAGTTGCAGCCTTTGTGGTGGTCAATATATTTGGATTGTTAACACAAATTTGTTTTGGATTTGACGCATCAGCAATTCCTTGCAGGTCACTGGCACACAAAGCTGGATTGACACTCAAGCTACAAGATACTCTAGGATCACAGTCATAGTTTACAGGTTGTTTTCCGATATCAATATCGACATTTGTTGCATCTTTTGAAGAAGGATCAGCATAACAAAAACTGCCGAATGCAGTTCCTTTCAAAATTGTATCAACGGCAGGTCCGCCACTTTTGACACAAGCAGGCACATTATTTAGAGGTACATTATTATTTTTACAAGACTTTCCTGCATATGGTCCATCGGCCACGATCTCAATCAATGAGCAGCCGTAGTAAGCAGCAAAGGCGTTTCCTACTAATCCGTTCCACTGCAAAACATATTTACCGGCTTTCAAATTCAGTGGAATTTTCACAGTCGTGTCATATCTTTCCAAGTCAGTTGATGATTGTTGGTAATCACACCCACCTCTAGCATTACATGGATGAATACAGTCACCATAAGCGTATCTACCAGCACGTTCATCGATACCGTAACAGGCCAATTTAATTACATTTTGTTGAAAGGTCAACTCATTCATTTGATCGAAAGGAGCCAAAGCCAATCTAACGTATCCACCACCGTGGTTATTGCTGGTCCATCCAACTTTTAAACGGTCTCCAGGACTCACTTTATTGGTTGGACTGTTTGCTGAAAATTGCTCGCAGCTTGGTTGTAAAATACCTCCTCTACTTGGGTTGGTATTGAAAGGTAAAGGGCAGGACATCCATGAGTGTCCAAATACAAATACATTGAGAAGCATTCTGCGTTTTACTTTTAAAATCAGAGTTCAACTATTTATACCCAAACGTCAAGGTCATTTATACGTGTGCCAAGATTAAATTATACCCAAACGGGGAGGACGTCAAACTGTTTCAACCAAAAGAACTTTTTATTTTGGTGTAATCAATATGTGAAATGAATCTATGATGGTACAGAATTACATTTTTGGTATCTCTACCATGACCTAAAGGTTACTCCGGCCTATCCTTAATATTGTTTCATGTGACGCCCCAAAACCTTCAGGTTTTTCAAACTTAAAAGTAATAACTCCAAACCGAAGTGGAGTAGCTTGAACAATTTCAATTTAAGTTTATTTTTAAAGAAAACTGCTAAAAAAGAATGAGGTTATCATATTGGATAGTTTTACAATAAATTACTTGACACATATATCAGAGTTTGAAATCAGAGCAGCTTCAAATCTGATGAATTTTAAATATAGATTTGTTCAAGCAATTACTCCTGCAAAAATGTACGAAGTAATTTGACCCATGTTTCATGAATCACTCTCCAAGAAAACAATACCCAATATTAAAGTGGCATGGAACACAATAATCAAAGATGGAATTAGAGTCGATTCGTAACTTGGTTTTGAAATACTCTATCGGATCATCACGAGCTGCTGCGACAGTGTAAGTAAATTTAGTAAGAGTTTTATTAAATTCTACGAAACGTGATAGTCTCCACACACGTGAATTTTTTTCGAAACTCTGTGCAACTATTCACTCTGATTTGATTTTTTTGAAATGATAAGAGATTAGTGTAACCATACTCTCTCGGTCCAACCCTTTCTGATTTAGCTGTATCACCGCGCACAAGAGGTTCCATTTGAATATTTACTTCGTCAAAAGTATGAGTATTGCGATGATAATTGATTACTCTTTTCCATTTGGTATCATCCATACAAGCAGGTAGAGCATTACACGCTACTCGATATACATAAATATAAGCACATCCACTTCTATTTACCGCACGGAATAACCTTTTCAATACCCAATCAATTGCCTGTTCTTGGGTCTCATTGAGATAAATACCAGCACCAGAATCATGCCCGGAAAGATCAAATTTACGAGTAGTTGGCATTCCGTCAGTGTCAAACCTACCACCATTAGATTCTGTGGAATGATATACTAACATACACCCAATTTCTTCGAATTTATTCACAAGTTCAGAAAATTGTTTAACATATGGACTTTGATCCGTCGGAATTTTACCACCGCGAACTTGAATTTCAGATGTCTTGGTTCTACTGGGAGTGCTTGTGTTTTCATTAGTACTTTTTACAATGTCACTAAAACTCATCTGGAGGCGTTCCCCATAAAATTCATATGCAGAAAGTGTATGGTTTGTTGGGTACTCTGCTTCATATTCTAAATCTTTAAGGACTGCGTTCACAATATCGTTGCTAATGCCAAGCAGCTCGGAATCGTGTTCATTGGGGCCATCCTCTTGCTTCAAATACTTGATGTACTCAACCACAGTATCAAAAAGGGAATTATGTAACTGTGGATCATAGGATTGACTTATTTGGTTACTTGCATCATGATTAAAGCCAATCGTTTTCAATATCTGAACCTCCTGAGAATAGTATTCCTCGGAAGCTTCCCAAATTTTGTTAAATTCCGCGTGAATATCATCTATGTTTTGTTTATAAAACTGCTCAGAAGTGGTTGATTCCTCTCCTGTCTTCAACAGAGTCAAGGGAGATTTTGAACTTGGTCTTCCAAACTGAAAATGCTCAACGACGATAATATTCTCGAATATATAAAGTCCTCGATAAAATGCAAATGGAAACAATCTTGTTTCTCCGTTGATCTTATGCAATTTTTCGAATTGGCTTTCGATTTCCGACGGCTCAAAATTTGGTCGATGCGCCTTGAAAAGTGAGCCATATGGGTCTGCAACAACTACTTTTGCCTTCTTCAACAACTCTGGGTTCAGATAATTTAATGTTGGCGCAGCAATTTTCACTTCATCAGAGCTTTGTTGGCAGCAATAATCAAGCAAGACCTCTAGACTAATGTTCTGAATATGAGTGATTAAACTAGATTTTGGAGTATTTTTGAAGAAATTTTCAAGTGGTTGGTCTGCTGGAATTACCATTTTACCAAGATCTGGTATTTCAAAATAGTTGGGAGAGATGTTTGTCATTGAAGGAGAGAAAAAAATCAAAAACATGGGAGATCTTTGATCATGCGCAACACAAAGCGAATTTGAGGCCCAAACTTGGTATATTCCCTTGGTTCTTCATCTTTCCAATTTTAAAAATATTACCGTCGCATCTAGGCCCTTTAAAGCAAGACATTTGATATATATCATTACTAATTAATTCAGGTTAATTCCTTCTATATCCCTCAATTGTATTCTTCAGGGTGTCTGTAGTAGATTTAAATTCGTAATAATCTGGATCCTTTACGGGATCAATATGAAGCCAATAGCTGAATACAACTCCGAAGTTCTTGTTTTACGCCTAAAGCCCCTATCAATTGCGAATGCATAATCAAAGATTTCATGTTCTAAATTATAGTGATTCTCTTCTCTTATCTCCAAATCAGAATAAATGACAAACTTCCACAAATCCAAATATTTTTATGATCAGGACAATATAATTTTTAATTTCCTTCCTATATACCAGACATTATAGGATGTTTCTCATGTGTGCAATACAAAGTTCCTTTAATACAATTTATTGTGTTTAAAAGAAAGTATAGCTATGGAACTTTAAGTCTATAATGACCACACAGTCAACCGGTCCTTTGATCCAAATTTTCAGTTGGCTTGGGTTATTCATATTTCCATTATTAATTGCTTTGCAACTGTTTCCAAAATACTCCTCTTCTCTTTAGCTTCAGCTTTAAACTTTGTAAATAAATGTCAAATCCTAGGGAAAGTTCTAACTGTGTGATTTTTTTTTACCGAAATTTTAGTTGAATGGATCTCTTCGAGTTTGATGTCAACAGAACTAAGGTATGCGGAAGATCCGACGCCTTGGGGTCTTAAAGATAATTAAATTGTGTAACTTTTAAATAATCCAGCATTATGTAAAAGCATTTTGATTTTCTTATTTGTTGTGATGAAGACTTAAAAAACTCTTTAATCGTTTGAGCAATTTAGGCGTGAGTAATTCGAAATAAATTAATAAATGTTGCAATTGATAAAATTGTGACAAATATGCATTACAACATCAAATTCTGTAGCTTTAATATGTGAAGTACGCGTTCATTTATGTGAGTATTGACAAAATAGTTGTTGCCAAAGTGCTCCCCCCGAAACTAGATAATGTCTTTAGAAATTTTACGTCACGCAATTGCAAATCCAAAGGATACAAATTTTGACATCATTTCACACATGAGAAATGTTGAAGGTGATGCAAGATTGTTAAACTCTTTGAATTTAGAAGTCATTCATGGTTTGCAAACTTTAAACATTGAAAATTTAACTCTTTCTTATGACGCAATTATGAAAGTAACTAAGTCATTATTGGAATCTGAATCTTGTTCTGAATCATTAATACTATATCATTATGCAGTGACTAGAATACTGCTTACAAAATTTAAGCCGAACATTAATCGGAGGAAAAAGACCCCATTTCATATTGATTTTTATTTTAGTAACTTGGAAGAATTTGCTGACAAATCAGACCAGTCTGAGGCTATATTGATGTCAGTTTTAGACCTCTTTCAATTTGATCTGATACAATTTGCCGTTCCTTATCAATCAGTTGCTGCGATTTTGATTAAGTCTTGTCACAATAATTTATCAGGGCAGTACAAGACATGCATTCCAACTATCTTATCTACTTCCGAGATCAATATTACTCACTTTGCTCAATCTTTAAATGAATTAGCCACATTGGAAGATGACCATGTTTACTTTACAACCATGCAAATTCTTATTGATCTTCAGGATGAAAGCACTACTTTGTATAAAAATATGGCACATATGCTCTCTCTTGTAAACTCTGATCAATTATACCATCAATTGCCTGTCATACAGCCATTATTCAATTCCCCATCTCCTCATATCAGAATGGCAATGATCACCGCATCCACCCAGTTTATGCTGTCAAATGCTGTCTCAGAGCATCCCCATGATTCCTCTGAAATGTTGAGTCTAGTAATGGATCGCTTCCTTGATCAACACGGTCAGTGCAGAAGCAAAGCAGTTCAAAGTGTCGGTGAATTGATGGCTAATAAAGCTATACCACCACAAATGCACTCTCAGGTCACTCAGGATATCATGTCTAGGACAAAAGATACCTCACATTTTTGTAGAAAATCAGCTTTAAAATCATTGATTCCTTGCATCAATAATCACCCTTTTTATAAAGATGGAGGACATTTAAGTGATTCAGAATGTAATGGCAAACTTGATTTAATCAACACTTTAATGACCAGCTTGGAAGAAAATGCATTAACTCCCGAACATCAATCACAAATTACCAATTTACTGGAACAATTCCAATCTTCTATTGGCGATGTATCTAGTGCTACTCAATTGCAGCAGTCTTTGACTGTCATTCAGAAATATTACATGGAATACGCAGATTTTATCAATATATTTACTGAAAATATTCCTCACATTTCATCTTGTTTGTTGAGTAAGCAAAAAACGCTTGTTCAACAATGTATCACTCTTGTATACGAATTAACCATCTACCAGCATGATCTTGGAATCACATTGCTTAAGCAGGTCATGCAATGTATTTGGAGAAAAGAGGCCTCCACTGGGCATGTAGAGTTGAAAACGATGAAGGCAAATATCATCAACATGTTTAATACTTACTTTTTTGGAGTTGATGAGCATGTAGCTACCAAAAGATTAATTGCATTTTATCATTGTTGTAATGACGTCGATCTTTTGGGGATTCGAGAAATATTAAAAGATGTGGATAATACCGAGACTGAAGCAAATATTGAAGCTGTAGTTTTAAAACTTGTGAATATCATAAATAGTGATGTGGTCACCAAAGAGCAAAAACGAGCTGCAACTGGTGTTTTAGAATGCCTAAATGTAAATATTACCGATATCAAAACATTGTACTCAAATTATCCTAGTGCTGCTATATTAGAATTATTAGATCCGTCAGATGTCAAGTGGGCATTTACTGTGATTCATCAAATGGATTATGCAAGTTTACGGTGTATTTGCCTTAAACTGAACCAGATTGAAGATATGGAGGAACTGCTAAATCTTATTTATCAACAATATGCTAATACAAAACAAGTGGAAGATCTCATACGCCTTCTTGTGGCATCCGCTTTTTGTGCTACTCAATCTGGTGACGTGCTGAATTCTGTTCTTTCTCAAAGTCTGGCAGCAACCCCGGCACAAGCAAATTCAAATATTGTGGCTTCTATGGAAGACGTTTTCACAAATTACATGGAAAATTTAAGAGAGCAAGAAATGTGGTCACATGAATGTTTTTACAAAGGAATGGGAGATTTTGTTTCCTTTAGTGTCAGAAATTTGCATAAAATTAAAAACAAGCAGCTACAGTTGGCTTTTTATCAATGTTTAGGTCAGTTTATGGTGACTAGTCAGGGTTATTTGCAAGTTCATCTGGATTATTTTATTGAATTACTCAAGTTAGAGCACCTAACTAGAACGGGTATAGTTGTAATTGGAGATCTCATGATCACCCATTCACATTCGTTGTATTCTCACGTTCATTTCATTTTCCCGTTTTTGGAAAGCGACAACGTCAATGTGGTTATTACCACTGTTCTCGTTATGACCCGTTTAATTCTTCAAGGATTAATAAAGTCCAAGGGTGTGCTTGGAAATCTGAGTCATCTTTTAATTCACAAGGATTCAAATGTAGCATTGATGATTCAAGGATTTTTCATAGAATTGAGCGAAAAAGACGATTCCATTTATAATAATATTGTCGATATTGTAAGTCATCTTCATTCTGCAAAATGTGATATGGACGGGTTTATAGAAATATTACAATTTCTTTATTCTTTCTTGTCTAGTCATCAAACTGAAAGTGTATTAGAAAGATTTTTGGTGAGATTTGAAAATGAGTATGATGATTATTTGCTTACTTCGTTGGACCTACTATCTCAGAGCTTGAATGATCAGTCCACATCTACGACTGAAGAAGCTACCAACAATCCGACTTTAAATAGTTCATGCTCCAAATACCTTTCGAAATGGATTGGCTGTTTTAAATATTACAAGGAAGCTTTGAGAAACAAAAAAGTCAATGAGATATTTGTGAAGTGCTGCAAACGTCTAGAGAAATATTTGAAAGTGGAAGAAAAAATGAGCTTAAATGAATTGGTAAAAGAAATGGAAGCTTGCCTCATAAATTCCAGTCCTAAGCTAGACAAGAGAATGAAAAAATTAAGCTTGAAGCCTCTTGAAGCAATGGCTGGTTCCGAGGATGAGATATTGACTGATATTGCTGAAGAATAAACGTTATAGGAATGGGACGAGTTTATTAATTATTCTTGATCGTTGTTTGAGCCTCCATTGCTGCCAAGCTTGAGAGCTCTAATAAATTCTTTGTAATTATATCGATTTAACGGGTCTGCTGGAGTTCCTTTGAAAAACGCCTCCACCTAAATAAATTAATAATACCTCTTCTTCCGTCATTCTATCACCATAATTCAAAAGCCAATCTCTTAGCTCATCCATATCACAAAAGCCGGTTCTTCTGTCATCAAAATATTCAAAAGCTTGAATCAATTCATGTTCAGCATCAGTTCCGTTCATTCTTTCACCAAATAATGTTAAAAAAATTGTAAAATTGATACTTCCAGGTGCGTCTTGTAACATTTCTTCAATATAGGCATCATTTTGACTTTGTGCTGTTTGGCCTAAGCTAGCCAACATATCTTTCAAGTCTTCTTTGTCAATAAACCCATCTTGATCATGATCGATCATGCTGAAGGCTTCCTTAAATTCTCCGATTTGTTTTTGGTCGAACATAGCGAATATGTTGGAATTTTGACGAGCGGCTCTTCTTTTGACTTTCTTTCTGGTAGCAGACATGAAGACGTCGGTTTCACAATTCGAGAGTTAAATTTACAACTCTGAAATTTTTGAAGAAATACAAATGAGCAGTAGGTCTTAATAAACCCAGTTTATTCAAATATTACTATTATTGCGAAATTTAACGATCTGCTCCCGAATTTTATATTTAACTGGGCAGCTCTGAATTTATTGAGTAACACTTTAGTTCAATAAAAAATTTAAGCTTACAGACCATATTAAATTGCGGCTAACACATACGCCTAATCCTAAGTCAATTTCCTATTTTAGTGGCTCTTCTAGGTTTTGATAAATTTTAAAATGAGTAATCCCATAGTTATTCGTTGAAATTCAAGAGAAATATAAAGAATTTGATTTCGTCAAAAGTGTCGAAATATTGCAGGCAATGCCTAAGTGAAAGCCAGTTGTCGAAGTTGGATGATTTCAAACACGGAAAATGGAACGTTTTTTTGGACAAAAGAGAAGTTCAAAATTCGAGAGAGATGATGACTATACTCCGGAAAATAATGTCAAACATAACAAGAAATACAAAACCAGGTCTTCAGAGCGGCAGCAGGAAAAAAAGTGTTTCGAGAATCAAATTTCTTGTGCCATTTTTGAGCTATTACCAGAAGATCTTCGATATATTTTGTCACAGCACTCTTATAAGTGTGCCTACCTTTTTGGATTTTACGACCAATTATCACAATTTCGGAACAAGCCATTAAAAATCACACTTTTACTTTATCGACAAATAATAAGATGTTGTCAACCAATTTTAACTTTTTGGTTTGATGGTTACTGGCAAATCTTGATCAACCACGATAGCAAAACCTCTACTTTAATGAAATTCCAAAATGAAAATTCATTCCGCTCGGGCTTACTAGAAATATTGCTCAAAAAAGTGATTCTAGTTACCAATGACATGATATACTGTTCGTACAAATATGAAATTGAGCTCCACCCGACTCTAAAACCGTTCAAAATTTTGACTTTTGACCCTAAATTTGACGAAATGGACATCTTTGAACTTATAGAATTGTACTTGAATTTCGTCAATAGTTTTGAGCCATTCAAAGAGCCCAAGATATCGTTTGCTTATCACACATACACAGAACACTCTGAATTTCAAAATATTTCATATCAATGGATACTTTTAGGAAACAGCTTTTTTAAAGTTTGCAAATATTTTGATGGCAAATTTTATATATGTGAATATGGAGACAAAAAAAGCATAGGTGAGAAGGATTTTTCGTATAATTGGAAAAGGAGGAATTAATTTTAATAATGCTCAGATTTTCAAATTAAGCAGGCCAACTATTTAATTGAAGTAATTTATTTTAAATTTAACGCATCATTAAAATCGTGACGAAGTTCTTCTGCAGCATGGAGAGCTGATAAACAAGCGCCTTCAATTTTCGAGTCACCGAAGCCATCTCCTGCTAAAATCAATGTCTTGGGACCATTTGAATAATGATACGTCGACTTTTTAAATGTGTTTTTTGGCTGAGAATAGTCCCATCTTAATACCTTGGCCTTTGATAAAGACAAATCCGATAGTGCCTCGATAGATTTCCATTCAGAGTTTACTTTATCGATGATGTCGCGATCGGATTTTTTGAAATAGGCTTCGCTGAACTCTTTGCCACAATGAATGGTGATAATTTCTTTATCAGTAATACCTTTAGTGTGATTATTAGCAACGAAGTCAATGACCGATCCTTTATGTTGATATGCTCCGTTCTCTCCAATTTTAAATTTGTCGTCCAACTCCATAATAAGAGTGACGCAAGGCCAGTATTTCACTTCAGCTAATTTTTCAAAATCAGCTTTTGGAATAATATCCTCCACAAGCTTTAAAGACTTAGGCAATGGGGCGGTCAACACAACGTGGTCGGCCTTCATGATGCCCTTATTAGTATGCAATATAAATTCGTTTTCCGACTCTTCAATCGTATTAACCTGAGTCTTGTACTTGATTTTTAAATTTTCGCAAAGATCATCAACTAGATTCCCCATGCCATCAACTGCGCAATAACGCGGATAATTGTCATTTTTTGGAGGAAAACCCTCACTCCACACTTTCACTAGATTTTGAGACTTCCATTCTTGAACAAGTTTGCCAAATTCATCAGTACGGACCGTAAAAAATTGAGCGCCAGTGTCTGCTTCGTTTGTTTCTGTTCTTCCATGTCCATGCTCTGTTTGTTCGAGCACGATAGATTCGATTTCAGATTCTTTCAATTTGTTGGCGATAATTGAACCGGTGATTCCGCTCCCAATTATAACGTTTGATACCATTTTGCAACTACGCTGGAGAAGTGTCATTCTTATTCAAAATCTAATTTTTAGAGCCCCCTTGAGCAGATAAGTACTAACTTTTTGTTGTAAGATGTGCAAGAGTTCCAAGATGTAGGTGATTCCTCATATTCATCAATATGGGACACGCTCTGTGCAATTGAGTCGATTCATTAAAGGAAAAGATCCTATTGATATTCGAGCACTTAAAATTTTAAATGAATTCTTGGCAAATTAAAGGGACAACAAACTGTATTTTCGCTCATTGTTTTTGTTTATTGTGCTAGAATTTAATGTGTCGAAGTGCAAATGCTGTTAGATTGTGCTTTAATCACATGCATTGGCAAGATGATGCGTTGCAAGTCTTTTTTAGCCTAGATGATTAAAATTAGGTTAAATTAGTCTTTACATTTGAATGAAGATTTAAAACGATTCGATTGGTCAGCATGCATATTTAGTTTAGTTTTTATATTTGGATTGCTATATAAAATTTTCGACTCTTTCTAGTTATTAGATTTGATGTCCCATATGAGGTTTCGGAGTCAGCTTTTACATTTGATGTCCCACATGATTTTTAGGAGTTAAACTGATTAACTTTTCACCAATCTGACTTGTGGACGACTCCTTTAAAAAGGAACGGCATAAAAATAAACGTGACTGATGGACATTAGACTAACTGGTAAAAGGGTTCGTGAAATAGTAGAAATCTTAAAAGCTGGAGAGGATCCTGAATTGGCAGAAGATTTTAATAATTTGGTTGTTAATTTGTTACCAAGTTGTCTAATTCATGTAACTGATTTCTTTCAAATACCTACCTATGGAATAGCTAGTGATGATGTTGTTTATGTAACAAGAGGGCTTAAGGATGATGATAAAAGATTGATAAAATCCAAACTGTTTAAATAAACATTGTAAATTCTAACAATAGTATTTTTCGAGTCTTAGTTCCAATATGCTAGTCTTGCATTCAATATGAGCATGAAAAACACCAACAATAAGGTGATATAAATTCTCTTTCTCTAATAGTTTCAACCGTCCAACATTCATAGGATCATTGGACACCTGGACCGCTCAAATTCAGGTGAAATCCAAATATATTTGTCTAAAAACTTGACATATTTTATTCTCTTCAAACCCAAAGCTCTGACTAAAAATAATTTGATCCAAAATCAGCGTATTGCTTCACATTAGTTGTTATTCTTATTACGTCTCTAAATTCTGTATCATCTTTTTAAAAATCAGTCTGTTACCAATTAAATTTAGTATTTTGATATCAACAATTCCTGTTAATTGTACAATAAATTTCAAGTCGTCTTTTCTGAAGCAATCACTGGCAAGTGGTAAATATTCAGTTCAGTCACACCCAATCTTTTAGCAACCTATCACAAAGTGTTTCCGTGGAAACTCAGATGCTTCCGCATTCATATTTAAAGATTTATCTTACAATCTAATGTTAACACAGATTTAGATTTGTCGCATATAATGACGTTTAAATAAAATTTGTTCGTGTGAAAGTACTTGAGAGTTATATGAATTTGAAACAATTACATTACAGTATAATTTTATTAATTTAATCCGAAACTGCCGATCCTAGTTTAGTTATTTTAGTTTCTTCAAGCAACCCTCGTCTAGATTCATTAGTGTAAATGTCGTCAAAACTTTAAATTTTTACAAAAAACAAGATTTAATCCGAGTCTAGTTTCCACAGGGCGTGTCCTTTTATGTTAAGATAGTTTGGAATGATTCCTAACTTATCATTTCATGAATTAGAAAAGAATTTCTGGATTGCCTGCAAAACTCAGGTGAAATTTGCATCGCTCATTCAATTTGTAATTCTAATTCTTAAAAATTTATTGAGAAATTTGTATTCAATTATCTGGCTCTGATAAATCTAACGATACAAAGCGACTTGGGCCTAATCGATTATTACCACAATAAAAGATTTAATTTTTTTGAAACATACAATAGTACATAATTAATATGTTTAAGTATAACATGATTGCCAGAATGGTAAGGGTTAAGATCATGCATAGACGTAAGCAGCCTGAAACATGGGCCATTCACCTAAAGTCCAAGTAGTACGTTTAAAATGTGAAAAATGCGGTGGAACAGGTGTACGACAAGGCGGAGCATGCAGTAACTGTAAAGGTCATGGGACTATAATTAAGCACGAGCGGCGAGGTTGATATCAATAAAATACTTATATTTCAAAACAATAAAGCGCCAGTAGACAGTTCGATGGAGCGAGCACTGTAATCGCTAGCTTAAGTTTTGAATAGATGATACTGGTACACTGTTAATAGAACCTTCATTATGTTTTAATGGGGTCTTTGAATTTGATCTACTTCATGTGAAATGCTGTTTGGCCTAATCAGCTTGACACTGTGGAGTAATGAAATGACAAGCAGTACTTGAGATTGCAATAATTAACGATTTTTTAATGAATAGCACCATTAAATTCAACTGACTCAAGGCGGCTTACATAGATAGAGAACATCTTTCGTGTTGTCGCAAATTAAGGTAGAATAAATAGTTGACGGGCAGTTAGTTTATCGTTTTACTCTTTATGCAAGTTTTGATGAGTTTGATAGATTTATATCGAATAAATAAACTCGTTTGTTCAGAATTATATTTTAATTTGTGATACACTGACAATACATCAGATGCTTTGCTATTGTTGGACAATTCAATTAACCCTGGTGGGAACCATTTACTAGCAGTCAAAAGGGGTGTTTGACCAAAATTAATACCCCTGGCTGGAAGAGTACAATTAGTTTGATTTATATACATTAAATTTAACTCAATTTAGAAATTGATTCATTTATTATAAACCGGTTGGGAAGTTCAGCATTGGAAAACTCAATTGTCATCGGAGTGCGGTTGATTGTGGGGCAATTAAATAAGTTTATTAATGCGGTTATCACACCATTCATTTATCACAAAATATCACCCAGTCAATTTGAACCTTTGTTTAGCCAAGCGACGTGTATTTCTGAAACATGTCAAAGAAAGAAGTTAAAAAGTTTCATTGGAAGCCAAAATTTTTAACTGTTGTTGCAGTAGCAGAGTTCGCACCTGTTCAAGTTGATTTGTCAGCCTATCCAGAAACCGAAAAGCTCAGCTCAAATAGATTCCATCCTCGGGATCAAGTCGAGCTCCATGTTGGTGATATAGCTTCAATTCTTGAAGAACTGAGTGGTTGGTACCGTGGCTATGTGTTTTCTCCCAGCAATCCACAACTAAAAGCTCGCCTAGGAATATTTCCCGCCAATCATACATCTTCAATTCGCAAGAGAGAATATAAGGACTCATCTCAAAAAGATAAGCCAATTCTACCTAGTTCAGACGATATTCAATCCCCTGTCGATGTGAGACAAGAGCCAGATGAAGTCTTGGCGCATGATGAAGTGCAATTGAGTGTCAAAAAATCGACTTCCATTGTTGCAGATTTTTTGAATGCTAATACTACGGACGCTGTAAGACCTGATGGAACATTAATGAAAGTAAGAAAAGCAGGTAGTAATCCTTTGCCTGATGCCAGTATGCCTTTTTACATCACAAAATATGCAAGGGAAGATCCTTTGATTGACGAAGTTACTGTAGTCTTAAGGGATTGGTTTTTTAATTTGAAAACGTGCTTGAGATCTCAAGATTACAAGTCCTATGCATTGACCAAAAAGAATGTGAATAATTTGCTAAGAGGAAGAAGACAATTGTTGGCCAGAAAACATGTCGGTCAAGGGTTGAGCTCCGTTAGACAGGAAATTTTGCAAAGTATTTCAGATGGAAATGAAATGCAAAAGTATCATCAAGTCATTAGAGACAAAGAGACTGGTGAAGTGTTTACACCCAGACTTGCGACTGTCATGAAAATGCACCAAACCCATACACATTTACAGTGGCATGTCAATCCTGATAGTAAAAAGCAACAACCACGATCTTTTGATGTTTTTGATCAGGAATATTTGCAAAAGGAAGAAACTCATGTCCAGTTTCATCACTTTTACTTTGAGATTAAAGAAAATCAGATTCAATTAGCAACGGATGGGCCTTATGAAATTCATTTTAATATTTTGACCAAAAGTGATGGACAGCCATTGTGTGAAACATTTATTGTGAAATACGACCAAAACAAGGCGTTGAATCCTATTCAGTATCTTGTTACAAATCTAGCACCGGTTGATGCTTCATTGGACACCATTTTACTTGGCAAAATTTTTAAACGTGAACAATTTAGTGACAAGTGCGCGGAAACTGTTGTCCGAAGACCGGTGGGCATCGTTTTGATAGAAACAAAGGATATTTTTAATGGTAAGGAAGCTCAACCAACCAATGGATTTTTTATGAAGTTGTTTCCTGTCAGTAATGAAAATAACTTTGGAAAATTTTACGAGAAAATTTTGGAGACAGGATTATCCGCTGACTATGGTCCAAAAGCAGGGGGTTTGTTCGTGGTTTTGAAAACAGCAGTAGGTGATTTGGATTACGTTTTGAAAAGTACGCCATTTTTCGAACCAAAAAACACCATCTTGGTAAATAGAATTAATTTTCCAACTGTAATTACTCCCACAATTGCTCGAAATAAGGTTCATATTACATTGAGGAGTGGTGATTTTCAAAGAAGTGTATCAAGAAATATTGAAATTGCAATTCAGTTACGAAATAATTACACTGGGCAAGTTATTGATCAATCAATGAGTGTTGGTAGAGGTGTGAATAATTCTGCTGTTTATGAGAGTTCACTTCATTATCATGCACTGAGTCCAAATTACAATGAGACTTTCACTGTTGACTGTCCTTTAGATATTTTGACTGATTCACACTTGTATTTTGCTATCAGAGCTTTACATAGCTCTGACAAAGAACGAAAAGAGACCAAGGTGATTTCGTTTGGATTTTTACCAATCATGAAAGACAATAGAATGATAGCAAATGGAGTGAAAGATTTAGCTGTATATAAATACGAAAAATCTAAAACTAGCCCAGGTACTTATTTAACCCTTCCTTTCGAAATTCAGGAAGAAAAGGAAAAGCAAGACACTTTATCAGTTTATGTGAATCTTTGTAGTTCTAAGTACCCACAAAATACTAATCTATTTCAATTTTTAAATTGGAAAAAGATTCCAGATTCTACTGCAGACACGTTTAAGCCGATGTTGGGAGAACTGAAATCTGTCAAAGAAAGCGAAATACTTTTTGCTCTATTTGATATTTTGGAGGGTTTATTTGAATTACAAAAGAGTGCTAAGAATGAAAATTTAGTTCTTGACCAACTAATTTTTCAAGGTTTATTGCATTGTATAGGACTCACTCAAGACAACAAATATTCAAAATTTGAGCCAAATGTGAGAAAGTTTATAGAGGAAAAATTCAACTATGCTTTGGCGTATAAATTCTTACTTCATAATTTAATCAAACTCATTGATGAAAACAGCACTGCTGGTAATTTACAATATGTGAAAGAAGTCCGAGCCACCTTTAAGATTGTTCACTACATTTTCATGATGATTTTTAAAAGTAGAGCCCTTCAACAGGAAAAAGAGAAAAAACAAGACGAATCACCATTTGAAGCCAATGAACAATTGTTCAAAGAAGACATCAATAAGTTTGTAAATAGTATTTGTACGGTGATGCATGAGGTCAGCAACGACACCGTATTGGGAACTCAAACTACAATCCTTCAGTACTTGGACAGAATTATCATCGAATTTTTAAAGTATTTTGGGCCGGTCGCTACAGCTGATTACACAATCCAGATGGCTGACGCAGTTCAAAACAAGAAATCCACTGTTATAAACTACAAATTAGTATTTATGATGAATATTGTTAAATCACCTTTGTTCAAGACCAAACAAGCTCGCCCAATTTTAAGTCAAGCCATTGCGAGATGGCTAACAAATTCATTTTTAGACCCTGGTTCTGGTGATAAAAATGGAAGGAAAGATGTATTTCGTAAATCTGTGTTTGTATTAGCAGAAACGTTGGATTGTATGCAAAATGTACTAGAAGTCAACGCGCATTTACACTCTCAAGATTTAGACACTGATTTCAAATCACTCCAAATCTTTGCCAAAATTGTGCCAACTTTGATTGATGTTTTTGATGATTCTTTAAGCAGCAGTGATGTTCAGACAAAGTTCCAAACTAAAACAAATCATAACGCGACTTCATTTCATTCCTCAATAACTGCTCAACAGACCTCAACAATTTTAAGTATTCCACAATCCGGGCCTTCATCCCCAATTTCTATGAATGCACAAAATCCATCTATTTTGAGTGGTGTCATTGCTGCAACTATGTTGATCATCTTTCATTTGTTGAGCAAACAAGAACTTTTAAATGTCTTTTTTGAAGAATTGAGTCATTACAATATTGAAAAAAGCCAAAGATTGATCAAGTTAATGATTAACAGTGTGAACTCTATGGTGATCGGTGAAGCTTTTCCAGATGAATGGGCAAATTTAACTTTGTTTACCAACAAGACAGCCCTTAAAATGTTTGAAGTTATATCAATGATTACACTTGGCAAATTTAGTCACCGGTATGGTCACCAATTCGACAAAGCCATTTGGGTGTCATTATTAAAAGGTATATTGAATTTGCTTCAAAATCATAATTTTAATACCAGAAAAGAATCTCAACAATTTAAAAGAGTAGAAATGATCTTGGAGGCAAACATTGAAGTGAAAGGTGCTCAATTCTTGAAAGCGCTCTGGGACTCTATTGGTGTCGATGACAATGGAAATGATATTTTGAACTATCATTTGCAATTAACTAATGATTTGATGAGCAGTGTCTGCCAATTATCAGTGAGTAACAATTCGACTTGTCAACAAGTGGCAAGTTATATCATTTTCAACATGATGAGAAGAGAATATCAATTCTGTAAATCGGTGCATCGTATCGAAACAATGGTCATTGACGAATTAGATAAGCTATTTAGCATTGGTATGGGTGATGAAACTTATCAGAAAAATTTGATTTACAACTTGAAAACATACAACAAATATATTCAAGTAGATGATCAATTTAGAGATATTACTGACAAAGTCATTTCTAATTTTGATCAATTCTGTAATTTGGTGCTTAGTGTGAGAAGTCTAAGCAGCTTTGGAGATGAGTATGAAGACGAAAGATGGGATGGAATCTTAAAATTGGCATTTTTCATGAAAACGGTCAACAAACAAGAAATTTACATCAAATATGTCCATCATTTGTCTCAAATGCAATTGAAGAAGAACAATTTTGTAGAAGCTGGACTTACACTTATGAATCATGCCAATATCTTGGAATGGAATTTGAATACATCTGTTCCTGCTATGGAAGACATTGGGTTTCCTAAAGAGCAGTCTAGTTATGATAGAAAGGAAGAATTACTGCTTACCATTTTGGAATACTTTGATGAGGGAAAAGCCTGGGAAAAGGGTATCTCAATTTGTAAAGATATGAGTGCTCAGTATCAAAATTTATCTTTTGATTATAAAAAATTAAGTGGAATGCTTAAAAGAGAAGCGGATTTGTATCTGAGTATTTTGAACAAAGAGCGATATCATTCTGAATACTTTAGAGTTGGATTTTTTGGAAAAGCTTGGCCTGTCAACATTCGAAACAAATTATTTATCTACAGAGGATTTGAATTTGAAAAAATTTCAGTGTTTTGTGAGCGAATTATCAATAAGCATGCCGGAGCGATGATGTTGAAAAATAATAATGCGCCAACAGAAGAAGTACTTAATAGTAACAAAAAGCATATTCAGATAACTGCTGTTGTTGCAGAACCAAAGCCGTTATCTATTTTCACAAGCGATAAGGTTCCAGATGTGGTTAAAAACTATTTCGTTAGTAATGAAATTGAAAACTTTTCATTTCAACGACCATTTAGAAAGGCGGCCAAAACTGGAAATGAATTTTTAGACCTGTGGACAGAGAAAACTGTTTACAGAACAGCTGAAGTTTTTCCACATGCTTTAAGAAGAAGTTTGATAGTTGACTATGAAAAGTTTGAGTATTCTCCAGTCGAAAATGCTCTAAAAACAATGTCTGGTAAGAATGCCGAACTTTTGGCATTGGAGGCTCAATTTAGTCAAAAAGATGCTGCCAAGCTCAACTGCAATCCATTAACTATGAGTTTGAATGGTAGTGTTGATGCTCCTGTCAACGGAGGGGTACCGATGTACAAGAAAGCTTTTCTTAACGATGAATTCAAGAGCAAGTTTCCAGACAAGGCTGAATTTGTTCCACAATTGGCTGATGCAATTGACGAGCAGATTATTATCATCTCTCGTTGTTTGGACGTTCATGCTAAAGTGGTTCCACCAGCCATGCGTCCATTGCACGAAAACTTGGTCAGATGTATTTTTTTATAATTTAGTATTCTTGAAGAACTATAGTGAAGATATTGATAGACTCGGAATCCCGCCGCCAACAACCGAGGCTCCTGCTCCATTGTTGTCGCTGCCAAAGAAAGAAGAAGAAACAGCGTCTGTAATGAGCAAGGATAGTGGCGAACATCCTCTTCCAATGAAAGAAATGGAAAAGGGAGCGACATTGAGAATTAAGAAAGGAAACACTGAGAGAGGAAGTTCAATGGTGTTGAATGAAGGAGTAACAGCCAAAGACAGATTATTAAGTAAGGCTTTTGGAAAGAAAGAAAAGCCTTCCTAATAAAGTTATTAACTTGTATCACTTTTTATTTACAGGATACAATTATTTATCTACATGGTATACTGACATTTTAAGTCGTTTTTTGATTGGTGAATGAAATTCAAGATAAGGTTTAAGTTAGTAACGTAAATATTTACCAATCCTCGTCACTTTCACTTCCATCAACCGCTTTTCGAATCCCCATAAATTTGGCATCAATATTGCCTTGCATTAATTCTAAAACATTCGTACTTCCAACACTTCCTTGTCTTCGTTTTGCTTTTCTTTCTTTCTCTTTAGCTATTCTGCGTTTTTCTAGCTCCTTTATTCTTTGATTCTCTTCATTAGCAATCTTCATCATTTGGAAAAATTGATGAAGAATACTAAACAATTGTTCAGGATATGAAATATCAGAATCTTCTACATCTTCCCCGAAATATAATGCAGTTTTCACCCAAATATCATCATACTCGTGTTCTAATTCTAAGAGCGCATTCAAAGGATCTATTAGTGAATCAACAAAATTTTTCAAATGGCTTTTGCTATCAAATTCTCCATACTTTTGACTTATTTCCATCGGAACCGGCAAGGGTACAAATTTTTCTATCTTTGTAAGTTCATTATCCAAGAACTCGATTTCACTAAGAAGCTCTTTCGTATTAATCTGACTCAGTTTTAGCAAATTTGAAAACTCGTCAGGAAGCTCTAATAATTCCGGACAAGCCTCGCTGGTCATTAAACAGAGGTAATTCAGTAAGTTAGATTTTGAATCACTACTGCGAATTGTATTAAGTTTCAATAAGTTATTAATTTTAAAACCAGTCAATTTTTTTCGGGTGTACCCAATATTGTAGTCATACGAAGCCAAGTTGCCCAGATTAAGCACGGTTTTCAGCAATGTTTTTAAAGAACCGCTTTCTTGTAAATCTCTGCAAGTTTTGTTAATTTCTTGAAGAGTAATGCTGAGATCAGAGATTTGCTGTCTAGAAGTGAGCATGTACTTTTGGATTTCAATGAATCTTTCGATATTTGGATCTTGATTAATTGTCAATAAGAATTGCTCCGCAGTATTATAATCAGAAATTGGAATGTTTCTATTTTGAGGGGCATTTATAAAAGAATGAATAAGTTTTAAGTCATCTTGAGTCGGCATTAACATCAGCAATGAATTAAGTTGATCGATATTAGTAATTTTGAACGTTGCAATTTCAGACCTCAATTCCTCAAATGAAAATTTTTTAAACTGAGCGAGTCCAATTGATATGTTATTCGCCTTTCTGACATCCAGAATCGTAACAACCGAAGGCTTTTCCTCTTCTTTTTTAATAACTGGAGTTTTAACAGTGTCTTCTGTTACACAAAATAGATCTTCAAACTTATTTAGATCTAGAGCAATCATACTGCTTCCTTTAAGTATTCGGCTATTTTCGTCTTCCACAATTTCTTCGTCATCATCCTCTTGTGCCCAAATCGAATGTCTGTTGGCTTTTGCTTGATCAAACTGTACCTTATTTCGAATTCTAGGTTTGTTCGACAAATCCGGAGCAGCAGCTAAACCGCCAGGTGGTGGAGGCGGTGGAGGAGCCCCATTTGGACCTGGAATTGGAGGGGGAGGTGGAGGCCCTGAGCCAGACATCGGCGGTAAGGGTGGCGGGGGAGGTGGCAAATCTGACTTTGATGGTGAGGAAACTGTGTATTCCGCTATTTGGTCGTTTTTTAGAACATCAATTTGTTTGAAAGCACCTGATTTAATCTGAGATCTTTTGATTCGTTTTTTTGAACGCGATTCCTGTTCGTCTTTTAATATTTGCTCTTCTTTAACCAATTGTTCCTCCAATTGACGCATCTGGTTGTTCTCATTAATTATGGTATCGCTTTCTTCCTTCATTTGTTTAGAATGAAGCTTGAGTTGTTTTCTTTGAACATGTGCATCGGGTGTAGCGGTTTCGTCTTCAGATATGTGTGGAGTATCCGAGAATAAAGACGATGATTCGGGTGCATCGAAATCGTCTACAATATCTTTCTCTGGAGAGGTAACAATTTTTGGTTCCTCTTTCGGAGAGAAAAATGTTACTTCTGCTTCAGCTTTTCTTTCGATTTCCTTCTCTTTTTCGGTCTGCTCTGGTATAAAGTTTAAAGATTGTCGGTTGATGACTTTATCAATTTGGTGTTGCTGCAAAGATTTTCTTCCAATTCTAATATACTCTTGTATAAATTTTTCTTGAAGTGGCTTGAAAAGAAGATGCAGATATTCAGTTGCAAGGTGCAAGTCATTGCGGGCCAATTTCAGACTCGTTTCATAAGCAATTTTCTTGAATCCCTGTTTGTGAAGTATGTCAGCCAGATTTGGGTCTACCTGAACTGGTAATAAGTGGCTCAAAGCAAGACACTCTTTAGTAATATACTGATCAATATAATTTTGATAATTTAATTTTTTTGATTCAGTTTGCATAAATACTATATCCACGCTAAAATCTGGGCTAAAGAAATCAGCCCTTTGATACTCTAGTTCTTTAAGTGGCAATCTAATCAATCCAGCACCCATAAATCCAGTATTAAATGTAAATTTTGCTAAATTTACAAGTTGTTGCTCAGCCTGCTGATACAATTTAATTTGGATGTCTTGGTCACATTCAACCTGTAGTGAAATTACTATATTAAATTCATCGACAAATATGTTTTCACTACCAAAATATATCTGGCGATTATTTTGCAAAACCTCAATTGCAGGTTTTGTACAGGGCACAGTGTTCAATATTAATTTCTTCAAAATTAATGACTGTGGATTAGGGACCTGCCCATGAAATTGAAAAATATCATTGATATAATTCACATATCTTCTATGCTTGTTGCTTATCCAATCTTGATCGAATGGACTTCTGCGAAGTATAAAAAAATCGAAAGCTTCAATTGCAGAATCAAAAATATTAAGGTATCTCAAAAGAGCAGACATAATCAGACTGGTATGCTTAACTCCATTTTTGCAATGTATAAGTGCAATATGATTTGAGGATAAATGTATCCAGCCCGCAATAGCTCTGACAATTTGAAAAATGTCGGTCAGTATGTAATGAAATTCATGATTGACTACTTTAAAAATATCTGGGTATTCTATATTTGATAAATTAAAGATCATATATTTCTTTCTCTTGAGATATAATTGAACTTCGTTGAAATTATTTCTATAAATTTGAGTTTCGGTTCTTTGATGCCACGGGCTGCCCATGACATAAATTTGGTTTGTTATGTTGATTATATCAAGCTCTGTTTGTAAATGTATCGGTTTAAGATCTGGATGATTGGTTGGAATTGTTATTTCCAAATAGTCGGTCAATTGGTCCATGGTCCAAACATCGTCTTCAGTAATAGTCATCGACATGACATTGATCTGGCCCTTCTTAAGACTGGAGTCAGTTGATTTAGACGATCCAAATAATGAAGATAATGAAGGAAACATCAAGATGTGAAACAGGGAAATTTCAAGGTCTTTAATGTCATCATGATTGCACGATCATTTTGGTTGGACCAAACTATCCTGAAAATATATTGTGTACAACAGAGATTTCATTCAAGCAAAATAGAATATAAAACTACTTTGAGGTATCTTCTGAATTTGAGAATTGCTATGATGAAGATGTTTGATGAGTAACTTATGGAGAGATAAGAGAATGTCTTAAGCTTTACTAGCATTACATGCCAAAAAGGAAGTTTGTTGATTGTATGTATTTCCTCAAGAGTGGGAAAAAGAGTTTGGATTTTTTGGTCTTTTGGTAACATAATATTTAAAAAGTGTCGAGCAGACCTAATTTACTTCTTCGATTTAATTTTCTTCAAATAAAATTCTAGTTCTTTGCCTTCTAAAATATAACCGTCAGCTCTACCGCTTTGGCCAGGACGTGAGGCGATACGAGCGTAGATTCTGCCAGCACCAAATTGATCAACCAAACCAGATTCAACGGCGGATTCCTTTTGTCTCTCAGTCAGTTTAGATTCAACCTTCTTCGATTTTTTCTTTTGTAATTCTTCTGACGATTTTACACCATCTTTTCTTCCAAGTGGTAATCCATAATGTGCCTCATACCATTGTCTTAGGGGAGTAGGGTCAATTTGAATGATGCCACCTTTGGTAAGTGTATTTGTTCTCACTAATTCGTTGTTGCTTGGATTATATACGACATTTAAAATACGTGTTTTCCTGGTAACAGATTCAGATCCCCAAGAGAAATTACCAGTGTCGAGTCTTAGTGCTCTGAATTTTAAATTACCACCACGTACTCTGACGGTATGGACTCTTTTGTGTCCAATTTTAGTTGAAGCTGGCTGTCTTCCCAACTCAAACTTTCGCTTTTTACGATATTGAGCACGCTTTGCTCCAGTAGCTGCTCTCTTGTGTCTTGAGTCTCTGGAAATTCCCATTCAATATTGCATTCTGGTAAATGTATTTTCACAATTCACGTGAAATTCGCTCCTTCAAATTGAAACAAATCTCCGAAAATTTACTTATCTTATGAAACATTTTCACTTGAGTTTAAGCTCATATTTGCTTCGTAGACTATATTTTATTTAAAAATAGAGCACTAAGAGGCCTTAATCAATTAAGCCTTCAACGAATTCTTTAGATTGACTTAGCCTGGAGTATACTATATTAACGGCAGTGTCCACTCCATTTTCATTACGAATTTGCTTTCCTAAAACTTCACATTTTTTCATCATGATTTCGTCTGAAGTAACTGCGATAAATGCATCACACAACCTGTCGACAGTTAATTTTTTAATTGATACTCCAACTCCTAAATCCTCAATTCTGGTAGCCCAAAAAAATTGGTCACCAAAAAACGGTTTTATGATAGTCGGTTTACCTGCACGTAGACCAGCAGCCGTGGTACCACTTCCACCATGGTGGCAAACCGCTGAGATTCTAGAAAATAACCAATCGTGTGGAATACTTTCTGTGATATACAAATGAGTAGAATAGTCGAAACCATCTGGCTCGAGTTCTGATCCGTTTCTTCCACTCCAACCTTTACAGACTACAGCTTTAATATTAGCCAATTTGACTGCCTCAAATAAGGTCCGAGTCAACTCATTCGGATCATCCACAATAATGCTACCAAATCCAATGTAAATAACAGGCGTTTTAGTATCAAAAAATCTCAATAAGTCCATAGGACATTCAAATGTTGAAGTATTTTCGGAAAACCAATAGCCGCAAACATGAGCAATATCTTGCCATTCAGGTGCACTTGGAACGACTGAAGGGCTAAATCCGTATAAAAAGGGTGCGTTAAGGTTTGTAAACGTTTTAGAGTGTAAGTTGAGCACCTTAGTTCGAAAATTATCAAAGACATAATATCCAATATTCCACATCATCTGATCAAACAACACATAAGTAGAATAGTTATACCGTCCACCTAACGGCAAACTGGGTACTGCAAAAGGGTGTGGGTATTTTGTATTTCTAGTCCACGGCATCATAAATGCACGATAATAATACACTTGTAATTTTTCCGCAATATGTATTCCACCCAAAGATCCGCCACTCTCAATTAAAAGATCACAATCCAGGCAAGCCTCGTAACTTGTAACAAGAAGGTCATCCAGCCAAGATTTAAATTTTGTTAAAACTTCTCTGACAAAAGAAATGCTGAAAATTGAGTAATTGATACACAGTTTCATTATTTCTGCAGGCTCTCCCTTCACTTCCTTAAACCCTATATTTTCTGATTTGATCCAATCTTCATACTCTTTGTGAGTTGCTATATTGCAAGTATGGCCATCTTTTTGGAATCTTTTTGCCAATGCGATAAAAGGCTGAACATCTCCTCGACTTCCAATTGTAAGCATGGTAATACGCATTGGTTTAACGTCCAATTCGGTAGGAACATTGATTGCTAAAAGTGATTCATTTCTCACCATCTTAAAATTGGCGTCGCTGTTGTGAATATCATGAAGTATATCCCTCATTTCCAAATCCATTTTTTGCAAACTGTTTGACCTGACAAGATTGTGAAGCTGATTTTTTATAATTTTTTCGATTTGTATTCTCTTTTCTTGATCATAAAACTCAAATAGCAGCTGTTTTCCGTCAACAGTCAAAATCGTTAGTCCATTGTGAAGCGCATATCTGTGTTGCAACTCATCAATACTCATTATGTCACGTATAGGGATGACAGCTTTAAGTTTGAAGCCAGCCATACTTTTAAAGCACAAGAATCGTTCAGTCAAATATACGTTGCCACGAATGGGTATCCATTTTATATAATACGAGACAGCCTTGATCAAAATTGTCTCGGTATTTGGAACAGGGAATTGTCTTAACTCATTTTCCTCCGATTTGAACCATTTGGTAAGCGGTGATAATATTTGACTGGGAGAATGAGCTATCTGCCATTTCGGTGAATGCTCCATCGCGCTGATTGATTTTCTATGCTTGAATTTCGGATTTAAGATAGTCTGAGAAGTGGAATTTGATAGCTGTCTCATACTGTTGGTCCTAATTTCAAGATCTGGCAAATTATCTTTAAGTGGGGAAGTGGGACGATCAGTCTTGTAATTGGCTATGGCCATGTCAATCACTGTCATAAGTAGTTTATAGTCATAAAAATTGCAAAAGTAATATTCATCTTCCAAGTCAATATCTTTAACGAAGCAAATTAAACATTCTGGTAAATCTTGAATGATTGAAGTGTGCTGAAGTTTAAGTATATTAGAATAAGGTATGACTACTTTTATATCAGTGCCGTTATGAATGTTGCTGAATGCAGCCCGCTGTATCACTTGCATCCATTCTTTTAAAGATTCTGTTGTTGGACAATTAAATGTATAATTTTTTGTGCAAGTTGCGATCCTGAAAACTCTTGGTTTACTTTTCGAAGTGGTAATTTGTGCAATTTCACTCAGTAGTATTGAATTAATTGGAAAATATAGATTATTTGGAGTCTCAAACCATGACAATTCGTTATTTCGTAAAATAAAATAATATTGTTTGTATTGCTTTGTCCTCCGACTCTTTTTATACATCCAACCTTGATGACTTATTTTCTCTCGCTGATTTAAGGTTGCATGAAAGCACAAATGGGAGTGCAACACGTACAATGTACCTTTGAGGAAAACATTTTTCAACAAATAACATTCAAAATCTCTTATCAATTCATCCTCATTTCTTAAATCGAAAAAATCCTTTATTCTGCTATTGTAATCATTTGATTTTGTGTCGATTGACATTGAACTAAATGAAGATTCCATATAAAATTTTTGGTTTCAGTCGCTCCTGATACAAAATCATACTCAATTACAGGATGATTTATCGAAAATACTTGATTTTCTGCTTGCGTAATCCACAAAACATTCTGAAAAACGTTTTAATTTGACAAAATTGCCAATGATGCAATAAATGACGAAAGCAAAGTTGACTAGAGAACTCCATGATACTCTTGACTCTTATTGCTGCAACTTTTAAAGTGTTTGGATCTCATTTTCAAATCAATGGGATACCCACTTTATTACGTTCTGGATCTCTACAATGGTACCGTCTTGATAAATCACAATGGAAAGATAGACTTTCAAAACTTTCAGCCATTTATAATGTTTTGGAAATGTATGTAAGCTGGCAATATATAGAACCACGTCCAAATGAATTCCAATTGGATGATTTAAAGGAATTTTTACAATTGGCAAGTGAATATCCCATTTATATCTATATAAGACCTGGGCCGTATATATGCAACGAGGAAAATAGCGGAGGGTTTCCAGGTTGGGTAATTGCAAATAGCAACAAAATTATCAACCCAGACAGACCAGATGGAATGTATGCCTTGCGAACAAATGACTATGACTATTTAAAAATAGTGGAGCGATATTTTGATGCGATAAATCAGGTAATTCAGCCACACCTCATTACCCAAGGTGGTAAGATCATTTTGTATCAAATTGAAAATGAGTTTGACCACTATGAAAAAATATTTGAGATTGAGAAGGCAAGTGTATATAATGGGGAACCAGAAAGGCCTTTAGATTCCACTTTAGATACTAAAGACATGTTTGATAAGCTTAGAACTATTGTTGAAAAATATATAGACATTCCTTTGAATACTTGCCCCGGAACAATAGATATTGATGGAATGGGTAATGCGGAGCAAATTATGCCATTTCCTAATTATTATAAAGACGCAAACATTTTAGAATACGTCGGTATGAATTACAAACACAAACAGCAACAAAAATCAAATTACCTTAATTTTCCATCAGGTATCACAGAAACATTCAGGAGTGCTAGTACAATCAGTAGATTTATAATAAGTGGAATGGACATGGTCAATAATTTTAACGCGTTTGGAATGGCTTCCTCTGGGCGTAAAAACAGTATGATAGGGCATTTCCCTGGAGTAGTTGATACAGATGTAGCTGAGCTGTGGAAAATTTTTCGAATTTTGTTTCCATTTAAAGATATTAGAGACTTTAGAACATTATACTTTCAATTTCCAATTGGATTGTTTCCATCGGTGGTTGATTTTAATGGAGTTGTAAGTCCAAGTGGATTGTTGCGTCTTCATTTTTTTAATATGCGACGCTTGCACTTATTCTACGAAACGTTCCAGCATCTTATTGCTCCAGTTCAGAGATGTAAACGAAGTGTTACTGGATCACAGCAATATGAAATTAAAAATTTTTCGAATGATGTTGTAGTTAGAAACGGTCTTGTTGGAAGCAAAGACCCCGATTCAAAAGGTAAAAGGGTAGTTTATTGGCTCGAGACCGGTTTAAAAAGTGCTTTTGTAGGCCTTTTGAGTGAAGATAGGTCTATCACTATCGAGGCTAACACCATTCAAGCATACAATATAACGTTTCCAAGATATCCATTCGTTATTCCCAAAGAGGACTTTGTGAAATTAGAAATTCCACAAAATCACATAAATGCTAATAGCGATGACTTTTATCTGATGCACATTCCATTAAATATCCAGTTGCATCCTTTGTATAAAATTAGATATTCCACCGCAGAAGTCTTGCACTACAAGGATGGTTTGCTTCTATTATATGGAATGGAAGGTACTCGTGCAGAAATTGAACTACTTGTTAAGGGCAGCTTTCAATTTAATGAGAGCAAAATGAAGTCCAGCACTAAATTTGACGAAACATGGAATTCTGTGTTTTTTACTTTTATGATTCCATTCGAAATGCCTATTACCAGAAAAATACAATTTTCGAATCATACTTTGACTATAATTATTATGAACAGACGGTTAAGTGGCCAAACTTACTTTCATAAAGACGGTGTAATTATGGGGGTGGATTTTTATGACCCTAGCTTAAATGAAATACAAGTCAGCGCACAATCTTCATTTTATTATTACGGTGACTCAAAGTTGAATCCTGCATATGGGCTTCTTCGGAACGGCACGATCAAGGAGTATTCAGTTATGGCAAAGCATTTTCAATTTTCAGCAAATCTGAACATAGCTACTATTTTAAAAGAGCCAACTCCCAGAAACTTGGACTACAGTCCGATTCCTTTGGGGAAAATCCCAGAGCAGTATAATGTCACTGAGGGATACATATATTATCAGTCAGAAATAGTTTTGGATAAAGTGAAAAGAAACAACAAATTATACATCGAACACGCTTCTGATTTTATCAGTATCTTTGTAAATAGTAATTTTGTGATAGCATTAGTTCCAATAGGATCAAGAATTAAAAGCGACGATGGAAGTTTTCGATACAAATTTAAGATTCCTTCAAAGCTTTTAAAAATTGGTAAAAACTCTATAACAATCAGAGCTGATATATGGGGTAGAGGTAGCTTCTTATTTCCGAGAGGAAAAGTTGGTTATTTGCCAGTATTCAATACGCAGATACCGCTTGGATTTAAAGTGCAAATGGGTATGCTAGGTTTTGATGGCATTAAAGGAATATATGGAGAAACGAAATTCAATGACGATGAAATTGTTTGGAAATATAAAATAGGCTTAATTGGCGAGGATAATAGATATTTTGACAACTTTAATAATTCGACAAAGGTTAAATATCCATTATATATTCCATCTGGGGAAGTGCAATTTATCAACTATATAGTCGAAATTCCTTCTAAAATTCCTTTAACCTTGAAATTGTTAGGCTCAAACTTAAAAGCTGATATTTATATGAATGGCAAAATACAAGGGAGATGGATTAGTGACGATGAATGGCTTAAAAAGGGTAGCTCATTTCAAATTGACAGAAGTGCGCTGTCACTCATGAACATGGACCATTTTCCAATTCCAAAATGTGATAACCTTAAGTTAAGTCTTATTGTAGATAGCAAAAATGGTGGAAAGCTCGATAGGGTTGAAATAGGTCTACCTGAAGAACAGATAAAATCTGATGGCTCGACTTATTATTTACCTAGTTCTCGTATAAGTCTTGAATAAATTTAGTAGGCTTTGCAGAGTGCCCCTTGTTTATTGTAAATGCAGATCCCCTTTGTGCGCCGTTTGAATTTGATGACCCGTGCTATGCTGCAAACTTCTTTAAAGAACAGCGACCCAACACTTTACAATCTTATCAAAAAAGAAGAAGACCGACAATTTAGCTGTTTGGAATTGATTGCTTCTGAAAATTTCACTAGTCAGGCTGTTATGGAAGCAAATGGTAGTTGTTTGACTAACAAATACAGCGAAGGACTTCCAAATCATAGATACTATGGTGGAAATGAATTTGTTGATCAAATAGAAGAGCTCTGTATTTCTAGAGCTCTCAAAGCATTTCGCTTGAAAGAGTCTGAATGGGCTGTGAATGTCCAACCATATAGTGGTAGTCCTGCTAATTTTGCAGCATTTACAGCTGTCTTAAAACCTCATGATCGTATAATGGGCTTGGATCTTCCAAGTGGAGGACATTTGACCCATGGATTTCAAACATTAAAGAAAAGAATAAGTGCATCTAGTATTTACTTCGAAAGCATGCCTTATCAAGTCGACGAAGAAACTGGGCTTATTGATTATGAACAGTTGCGCAAAAATGCATTATTGTTTAAGCCTAAACTTATTATTTGTGGTGCAAGTGCATACCCCAGAGACTTTGACTATCAAAAACTAAGAGAAATAGCCAACAGTGTCAATGCACTTTTAATGTGTGATATGGCTCATTTCAGTGGTCTTGTTGCTTCGCAAGAACTGACAAACCCATTTGATTATTGTGATTTGATTACAACAACAACTCATAAAACTTTAAGAGGGCCTAGAGCAGGTATGATATTTTGTAAAAAAGGAATTCAAATTGATGGCGAGGCTGCTCACGATCGAGTCAACCAAGCGGTTTTTCCAGCTTGTCAGGGTGGCCCGCATAACCACGCAATTGCAGGTGTGGCTACTGCTCTCCTGCAGGTAGATTCTGACGAATTCAAAGAATATTCAAGACAGGTCAAAGCTAACGCCAGCGCACTGGCTGAAAAGCTCAAGTCATTTGGATACAAGTTGGTTACTAATGGTACTGAAAATCACTTGGTGCTTTGGGATTTGAGACCTAGCGGAATTACTGGTAGTAAAATGGAAAAGATATGCGATGCAGTAAGGTACATTTGATTGACTTAGTATAACGTTAAACAAAAACTCTGTTCATGGTGATAAGTCAGCTATGAACCCTGGAGGTGTAAGAATCGGTTCCCCAGCTTTAACAAGCAGACAGTTTAAAATTTCTGATTTTGAGAAGGTGGCACAATTTCTTCACGAAGCATGTCAATTGACCATCAAAATTCAAACTGAATGTGGAAGTAAGAAGCTGGTCGATTTTGTAACTGCTATTAAAAATTATCCTGAAGTGGATGAGCTAAAAGCAAAAGTCGAGCAATTTGCTCGATCATTTCCAATGCCAGGGGTCTCACTTGAGTAAATTTTTATTGAATCAGCTATGGTTTTTAAACATATCAATGGCTTTTTGACGTACCTGGGAATGGTCAACCATAGGAGGGAAATATCCTAAATTTTCTAATTGCGAAGGGGAATAATATTTCCAAGGTTCGTGAATTTCTTTTCTCTTTAAAGCGGCGAGTTCCGGGCAATGTTCTTTAATAAATTTCCCATCCGGATCAAATCTAGAGCTTTGACTAGATGGATTAAAAATCCTAAAATATGGCTGTGAGTCTGTCCCCGTAGAAGCACTCCATTGCCTGAATTAAATTTTGATACCATCCTCCATTATTTGAAGCCAGATTGCCATCAATCAAATGGCACATAAAGTGCTCCTCACCCTTCCTCCAGTCAATTAATAAATCCTTAACTAAAAAGCTGCTGACCACCATTCTCAGTCGATTATGCATCCATCCCGTTTTCAATAATTGTCTCATTGCAGCATCCACAATAGGAAAGCCAGTTTTTCCTTCTTTCCATTTCTCAAAGTCCTCCTCGTCTTCATTCCAAGGAAGACTTTTATATATTTTTTTAAATGGAAGGCTCTTGCAAACATGAGGAAATGAGACCAAAATATGATTATAAAAGTCTCTCCAACATAACTCATTGATCCAAGTTACTATACCCTCATTACCAGAATCAAATTGGTTAGAGTTCTTCGCTAAAGCCAAAGCTAAACATGTTCGAGCACTTAAAATGCCACCTGATAGGTAGTGGCTTAGTCTACTAGTTCCATCTTTATAAGGAAAATCACGATCACTTTTGTAACGGGAAATTCTTGATTGTACAAAACTCAAAAGATTTTGAAAAGCTTTATCTTCACCTGGCTCATAATCTTTAGAAGAGACGTCAAACCCAGGAATACTTGGTACAATTTCTGAATACTCCTTCATAAAGATTTTGTTCGGACTTGGATCTTTGACTACTTCAATGTATTTCGGGTTTTCTCCAATGACTTTAAACCATCGTTTCTTGAATGGTGTGAAAACGGTCGACGTTTTCCCACTACTCTTTGCTATAACTGAATTTGGAGGACATATACAAAAGTCGTCGAAATCATGAAATTCAACCTCGATTAAAGACAAAGCTTCCTTGGATTTTCTATCTCTCACAATTTCGTCGACCTCATATTCTTTATTGCAAAACACAGCTGCTACCTGTAATTCTTCGCATATTTTCGTCAACTCAGATGGAATGTCTTCGAATTTATCCACAGTTCTAACCAATAGTGGAATTTTTAATCCCTTCAGGTTTTTCTGCAGATCCTTAAGGCAATTAAGCCAAAAATCAATTTTTATAGGTGCTTCACTGTGTTGCTTCCATTCCAAAGGTGTGGCGAAATAAATTGTCAACAAATCTCCATTTTTTGCAAATTGCGATGCTTCATACAACGCAGTGTTATCTTTTAATCGTAAATCCCGCCTGAACCAGTGAAGAGCACGACCATCTAACTTCGACGATAGTTTGACTTTTTTCATTCGTTTTAGATTAATCTCATTGGAAAATCGCTTAAAATTCAAATGTGGCAAAATAGTCCTAATATTTGGATCAAAGTCACGCCCGTCGGTCTGCCGACAGACTGTAATAATAGCATGAACCTTCTATGCTTGTTTAGAGATTTATTTTCTGTTTTTAGTAACCTGATAAATCGAATCTGCCAAGTACTGCACATTTGAACTGGAAACACCAGCCATTGAAATTCTACCATCTTTTGTCAAATAAACCGAATATTTGGATTTTAACATTTCTACTTCCTCTGGGTTAAGACCAGAATAGCAAAACATTCCAATCTGATCAGTAATATGCTTCCAGCTCAGACTAGAACCCATCTCTTCCAAATGCCCTTTGAGGCCAGATCTCATCTTGAAAATTCGACTGCTCATAGTTTTAAGATCGCTATGCCATTGATTTTTCAATTCCTTGTTACTTAAAACTAGCGATACTAATCTACTACCATGAATCGGTGGATTAGAATACATAGGTCTGATAACTCTTTTTAATTGGCTCATAACTCGCTGTTTTTCGTTAATATCCTTACAAGCAATACTCAAAGTTCCTACCCGTTCCCCGTAAAGCCCGAAATTTTTTGCAAAAGATTGACATACAAGTAATCCCGATAATCGATCAGAATGATTTTGAAACATTCTTAGAGCTGAGGCGTCCTTTGATGGATCGCCGCTGCTGAATCCCTGGTATGCCATATCGAATAAAACAACGTGCTTTTTCTTAGACACTACTTCGAGAATTTCTTTCCATTGCTCTGACGTAGGATCTACTCCAGTAGGGTTGTGAGCACATGCATGCAAAAGCACAATGCAACCATCTGCAATTTTGCTCAAGTCTTCAATAAGACCTCCAAAATCTAACCCATTGGTTTTTGGATCGAAATATCGATAAGACTTGACATCTAGTCCACTATTTTTAAAAATAGGAACATGATTTCCCCAAGTTGGTGTTGGTAAATATATTGGTTTTTGATAGTAGGTTTTGAAGAATTCACCTGCAACTCTCAATGCACCAGTTCCAGATATCGTTTGAGTTGTTGCGATATTGTCAAA
>JADGIG010000258.1:0-11481 GCA_018985235.1 Sanchytrium tribonematis
AATACAGAATGGCAAGCAATTAGTTGCCAATGACAGAAAAGGTAAAACATTATGTGCAAAACACTTTTAATCAGCGTGCCACTGAGATCATTAACCCCCCCCCCTCAATTGAAAGACAATCGTCTCCAATTTATAATAATATTTTATTAAAATAAGTCTGAGGATTATTTAATTTGAATTTATTGTACAATCTCAGAAACAATTGTATAGGCACTGTATTTCTAATCCGGTCGTTTTCACCTTTTATTAAGGGAATATATCTCTGATTCTGTTTCCGCCTAGATAGTAGAACTTGGATTAGTATAACAATGGTTAATATTACTTTTAATTTGTTGCCTTTTATCCTTATCGTCCACAAGATATAGTAAAATCGTTTTGGACTCACAATAGGGTCCACTTATATTTAATTCCTTCGATGAAATAATCTCTGTTAATAAAACATCTAGTGTGATAAATTTGGTTGGTACTGTAAGATATACTACCCAATCTTTAAAAACCTTTTTCCATTTCATGTCAAATAAATCTTTATCGCTTTCCGTTTCTATCAGTGTGTACGTATGTTTGTCTGTTTCTATTATCAATAAAGCCATTAAAAGTGTAAAGTATAGCATCATTTCCAAATGTTTGTTCCTTTTTAATTGGGGATCTTTGTGAACATTTTCAAATCAAAGGGGATCTCCGTGTGGTCAAAACAAATTGTACAAACATGGAAGCCATATTAATCCCAAATGCCATTGGTGCCATTAGTAAAATCATTCCAATTATACAAAGAATTCAATTAGTCAAAGAAAACACCACACAAATTCATGAATTACATCAAAGATTGACTAGAATACACACAATATTAAATGAATTCACATTAAATCAATATACGACAACGACTAAAGAAATAATCCATCATTTAACATGTAAACTGAATGAGATTATTGTGTATTTAGGACAATTTGAGCAGAAATTGATTTTGAAGAAATTGATTCGTGCTGATAAATATAGTGAAAAATTTAAACAATTTAATGAGGATTTATCTAAATTGATGTGTGAATTGTCTATTTGCAATTTGATTGAATTAAAATCAAATGCAAATGACACTAAAAAGAATGATGATGAGATGAAAGGACAATTAGAAGTGATATTGAGTAGAATGGATGAATTGAAGAGAAATGGGAGTGTTGAGAATATGCACCAGCAATTAAATATGCCAATGGATCAAATGAAAGAATTGAAAGCCATGTTGAAAGAATTGCAAAAAGATGTTCAAAATGTGACTGTGAAGCAATTACAAGAAACCAACATCAAGATTAACAAACAACGCAAATCATTTGAAATTGTTTATGTGAAAGACTTGGTAGTTGAAAATGAAGAAATTGGGCGTGGATCATTTGGAATCGTCTATTTGGGAAAATGGCGTGGTTTAAAAGTGGCTATAAAGAGAATAGAAGACTGTCCATATGAAAATCCAGATACTTTGACTGTTCATTCAGATGCATTCGTCAGAAATAGAGCCATTTTAAGAGAAGTCAAGGCGTTTGAAAAATTAAACAAATCTCCATTTATTTCTCGATTTTATGGAGTCACTTCTACCAATGGCAAATTGGGACTAGTCATAGAATATATAGACAATTGTACGTTATACAGCTGGCTATACTTTGACAAACAATTGCCAAATGAGCATATAAATAAAATCCAACTTGGGATTGCCCAAGGTCTGGCTTTCATGCATTCTCAAGGCATTGCCCATAATGATGTCAAATCTAATAATGTCATGTTGGATAATCTATTCCATCCGCGCATTATTGATTTGGGAATGTCGCAAATGCAAAATTCTACTATGTTATCATCAATTGGCAATATCAAGAGTATTGGGACAGATGGATGGAGAGCACCAGAGTATTGGCAAGTTAGTGAATCCAGTATCAAATTAAGAAGAGAATATCCATTTGCAGCAGATATCTTTGCATTTTCTGTTTTACTCGGAGAAATCACGACTCGTCAATTGCCGTGGTCCAAATTGGGTTCTAATGAGATTAAACAGGCCATTTTAGATGGAATGAGACCATATTCTCAGGATGACATCCCTTTATCTTTATTCCAAGTCATGGTCAATGGATGGCATCAAAATCCAAAATATCGCCATGATATGCAAGATATTGCCACAGAATTGGTTGATGTGGATATATCACCCATTCAGGATCTATTTATTAACAATAATGTACCCAAAGAACCAGAATCATATGATTTATCTAATATTTATGGCCTCGATTTATACAAGAAATTCAAGGATTCTATAGAAAGTAACAAGCCTGTCTTATTTAAATACGCTTTAATGACATTAATACAATACATAGAACTAAATGAACTCAAGAATTACATTTTACAATATAAAATTGAAATTCAATCAAAGCAATTTGCAAATCACTTTGAAAATACATTTTTCATGTTGATTTTGTGTTTCTTTGAGATTGGAGATGATAGGAATAATAATGATTTATATGATTCCTTTCAAAATACTAAAAAGGAGCCCTTGTCACTCTTATTTCTCGGATTTATGACTGCAAATGGGATTGGAACCATTAAAAATATAGACAAAGCCTCAAAAATATTTAAAAAAGGGCGGAAATATAAAATAGCAGCATATTATTTTTACTATGGGGATCAATCTCTCCGTGATGAGTATTTTTCTCAAAAATTTGCTTATAAAAATTACAAACGAGCAATTGATGGAAATTACAGTAAAGCGTACCACAGAATCGCTGAAGTACAAAATAATAGCCATTCTAGTAAAGGAAAAGAGATTCAAATGAAATATTACGATTTAGGTGCTAAATATGGATGCGCTCTGTCTTTTTTCTATTTGGGCAGAACTGCTTCAACAGAGGCTCAAAAACTAAAGTATTTAGAGATAGCTGCTAATTTGAATTGTAAAGAGGCACAGATTCAACTAGGTGATCATTATAGTGATCAAAATGAAGAACTGGCTATTAAATATTATGAAATAGCAGAATCCTGGACTGATTTGGGAAGGATGTATCTACACGGCAAAGTTGATCATGATTTTAAGAAAGCCAGACAATATTTTGAAAAGGGAAACTCTTATTACTATTTGGGTCAAATCTATGAAGAAGGGTTAGGTGTTTCAAAAAATATGGAAATTGCCATTGAATATTACAGTAAAGGCGAAATAGAAGAATCAATCCATTGCAGGCAAAGATTAGTTGATATTAAAATAAGCTCAATAACTTGCAATTTACCGGATAATTTTGAATTTGATGAATTGCCTAAAACATTTGAAAATTTGACTTCTGATGATCGTAAAGCACTTGTGGATAAATTATATGGTGTTCCTCTTTTCAAATTGTTTGAAATGTCTATTAATGAATGTGTCCCTGACATTTTTGCACTTGTTTCCGCAAAATTAATTGAAACAGTGTTGATTCATGCTATTAAGGCATTTGTACGCAAAATTGATAAACATGAGTTGAAATTAAAACATTTACTTGAAAAGATATCATATAACAAATTTACGAAAGCATTTATTCATTATTTGCTTTATAAAAAAAGATTTGATGCATCTGCCAGAAAATGCCTAAAATTATTTAACCAATGCAAAGACATGCCATTATCGAATATATTCTTGTATCAGATATATTTATGGGGTATTGGAACCATTATAGACTACCGAATTAGTAAAAAATACAAAAAATATTTGGATAGATGTGTCAATTTTAATTTAGCAGCGGGAATATTTCGATATTATTCAAGTTTTACCTCCAAAGAAGCAGATAATCTAAAAAAAGCAGCAGAAGTGAAATTTGGAGAAGCCTACTACGTAGTGTCACAATATTACGACAAAGTTAAATGTGATAAATCATTAAGATTTCAATATTTACAGGTGGCTGCATATTATGGTTCACAAAGGGGTCTTAATGATCTAGCTAATTGCTATTATTACGGTTTAGGATGTGACAGGGATGAAACAATGGCAATTCAATATTATGAGCTTGCTGCATTATTTGCAGATTATTTGGTAGATTTTGGAAATATGGGATATATCTATGAATGCAGAAATGATTTAAAAAGTGCATTTGATTGCTATACTAGGTCATATGAATCAAAGCAGAGTGGAGAAGAGTTAGGAAGATATTATTTTGAAGGAATATTTGTGGAAGTTGATTATAAAAAAGCACGCAAATGCTTTTAACAATCAATTCAAAGGAATAAAATGGCTTTGGAGCGTGCGTATATGGCATATTATTATATGGGAATGATTTACGAGAATGGATTGGGTGTTTCAAAAAATAAGAGGAAATCGAAATATTATTATAGATGTGCTGGGGAGTATTCAGAGCAAGATAGGGAGAATAGGAATTTCTTCCTACTTAATTGAATATGTGAGGAACAATAAAATATACAAATTTATTCACAATTTACGTTACTTTCTTGCTAGATTGAATCATTAAAACAACCAATGTTTGATCAAATGATCCAAATGCACATAATCCTTTGATTTTATCATTATAATGAAATGTACGAATGGGTTGTTGGCTTAAATATCCCACAGAATCAATTAAATTCATTTTATGATCAAATAATTGCAATAAATGGTCATTTGACATCATAAATTGGAAAGGATTATGAGGATTGAATGCGCATGTCCATATGGTGCATGGATGAGATGAATTGACATGGGAAATGATTTGAAATGGATTCTCGTTTGGAGGGGATGGTTTATTTTGGAAATCTATTAAATGGGCTTTACCATGGAGACATCCAATGATTAATTGATTCATTCCGATGCTTTTTGAGTCAAATGATAAGCAGCAAATACCAGAATCAAATTGATTTTTATAAATACATGATTTTTGCAATAAATCATAGATTTTTAATAATCCATTCTCAAATCCAATTGCAATATTCCTATGATCATTTATAGAATTGCCAAATGCACAGCACCATGGCTGAAAAGACTCATATAATTCAACAACTGGTGTATCTACTCGTAAATCATAAATTTCTACCTTTTTATTCAATCCAATAGCCACTTCAGGTGGTCCATCTTCTAATACACCACATACATCCATACATAATGCACTTCCATTTAATTTAATGGTCTTTTTTGGAAATGTCAAATCATGAATATCCCAAACACTCAATTTATCCTGTTCTGCAATGATTAATTCATCTCCCATACATTTTAATTGAGTTGGCATATGTGTAAAATGGATATTACCATGCAACATCTTCAATTCTTGTTGATTTAATGCATAAATATGTAAAATACCATTTCCAGCACTAGTTTGACCCAATACAGCCAATTTAGGACTATTATGAATCCATTGTATTTGATGTATTTGATAATTGGTTTGTTTTCTGATAAATGGCAGCATTTCAAATCACACAGAAAGGGATTGTGTTTCACAAATGAATTGGAGAAGCCATTTGACAGTGTCATTATTAAATTGTTCCTCGCATTTCTACAAATTCCAATGTCATTCAATGACGACATCCATCATGGCATCTGACCCACATGTGACTTCTCCAAGTTTCTAATATGCTGTCATATTCGTCATATTCAAAATCAATTGATTCTCCTTCAAATGCTTTGGCTCACAATCGTGTACACAATGTACCTACCTAGTGGTATAGCAAATTCCTTGACCTTTTTACAAAGTTCGGATGACTTTACTCGATTTAAAAAACTAATTGACAACAATGATGTGAATGGATTCGGCGATTTTATTCGAAAGAAAAATTTAAAATTCGATCTTTCAGTTGCAGTTCACCGCAATGCATACATATCTCTCTTTTCTAAACCAACATTAATTAAAAAACTCTTTGAATTGGGCGTATCTGAGAGTTTCCGTACTCACAATTTTCTATTATTTTTATTATATAATCACATTAGGGATCTATCAAATACATTTTTCAAAAATAACCTGTATTTCATGGAGGATCAATTTACGCAGATTATTCAATTTCTGGTTGCATCACTTAATCCAAAATTGCAATTTTTGGAAAAAATCATTCTTTATGACGATCATATTACACCAGACTTAACTTTATTTGCATATGCTATTACTAAATTGCCTGATATACCAAATACGTCCAACTACCGCCCTCTGTTTGCAGCCATTCATGTCATTATAAGTAATTCCGAATCAAGTTTTGACAATCATTTGTTGTTCATTGGTAGAGCAATTGCATTTAATCATTGTGACATTTCTTTAAGCTCATTATTTGTAATGCGCAATTTAGAACATTATCAGCGAGAACAAGTCATATCTTTGGTAAAACATGCAAATTATTGCAAATCCACAATTGAAACATTTATTAATGAAAATCAGGATTACTTTCGAATTGAACCATCTGCACCACCTCAGTGGAGGCGTAAATTTCTAAGTAAAAGTCCTGTACGACTGCCATATAAAGTGTATGACCCATCTGAGGGGCAAGAAGCTCTTACAAATGATTCTGACGACTCTGATACAAGTACATCAACAGGAACTCGACGTGGAAGATCACGCACAATTCAAGGAAGAATGAGAAATGAAAGATCGCGGTCAAAATCACTCACAAATGGTGCAAATTTGGATACCACATCAACTAAATCAACTGTCGAGCAACCTGACACCCAACCTGACAGGCAACTTGGCAGGCAACCAGTTCAAAAAGGCATGGCCAGTGCAGCAACAGCAACACAAAGGAAATCATCCGGTGAAGAATCAAAGGATGTAGCAACTTCTAAAGAAATAGAGAATTCAAATCCCCAGGAATGTTGTGTGTGTTTAGAAAATTGCATGGCTTCAAATCAAGCAACATGCTGTGGACCTTTTGGTGTTTGTAACACCTGCATAGAGGAAAATAAAGTAGATTTCCAAAAATACAAGTCTGGATCAGTATATTGCTTGAATCCACTTTGTAAGAAACATCCCAAGTCTGAAAAACAAATTTAATAAAAATCAATTTTTAAAAAATCGGAGTTGTAACAAATGGAGTATTCTGCGAGTCAAGTCGCTCAACATCAATCACGATCTGATTTATGGATGAGTATTCATGGAAAAGTGTATAATGTATCTAAATTTTTAGATTCTCATCCTGGTGGGGAAGAAGTATTGGCAGATCATGCGGGAATGGATGCGACGGGGGCATTTGATGATATTGGACATTCTGAAGAAGCACATGAACAAATGAAAGAATATTTGATTGGGACATTGAAGAAATCAACAGCAGAACAATTAAAAGAGGGTGTATCGAGTGTCGTAGATGCAACAAAACATGTTAAAGTACATGTGGAAGATAGTACGAATTATTTACCCTATTTGGTACCACTTGTGGCTGTATTGGTGTATATTGGATTTAAATATATTCAATAAATATTAATTTGTGATTTATTGTTCATCAATTGCCATTCTGTTGATGGTTCTTCTACTTGCATTCTCAATTGCACTTTTTAAGCCATGATCAAAGTTTCTTAGACATAAACAGGCATTGACTGTGGTTAATCCGACGATTATGAGTGACAAAACAGCTAAATAAATGAAAAATACCAAAAAATGTCAGATAATTACGCACATTTAAATATTTCAATTCTTGAGTGGCATCGTACATTCTGACTAATTTAAACATGAAATAAGCCAGTGCTAAGAGGGTTAAAAAAATGAAGCAGATCATTAAAACCTTGTTTTCTTTTTTTAATGCTTTGGAGGCTACAAATAAGATGATGACTGTGCAAATGAGTGCAGCAATGGTCAAATACATCTCAACATCTTGGACTTGGAGGACTAGAATCATGAATTGTAAACTGAAACTCACAAAAACAAAGAAACATGCTTTTAACAGCATTAAAAAGATTTGGTATGTTCTATACATTTGCTTCATTCTTGGATCTGCTCCTATTTTCTTGTATACTTTCCAACCATATTCACAATATAGTTTAAAAGTCAAAAATCCACTAATGACAGCAAATACGGCTAATAATACACAAATAGCAAAGAAATAGCCACTATAACTTTGCCAAATATTGGTGACTTGACTCACATCTTTGATTTGAAAGAGAGAATATCCAAAACTAGCAACATTCATGCCCACCCAAGCAAATAATTGAATGGTATTTTCATTTGCAATGGCATCCCAACTAAAATAGATTTGGAATAATTGACCAAATATAAATATAGCTAGATAGACTGGTAATCCACGCAGAGGCTCCGCTTTATTCTCTAATGAGATCTTGGGGACTAGTTGGGCTGCAATGACTATTTCAAGGATAATGATGCAGACTGCTTGTAATACTGCTGTCATTAATGCTGCTTTAGAGTAATTAGAAAGTTTGTTGGGAAAAACTTTCATCAAACAGTGTTTTGAAATCAAAAAAGTAAAATGACGTTTGGACGCTTTAATTGACCTAGTTTGACGACGTATGGTTGAAGTGACTCGCATAGTGACAAGCTGTAGACTGGTAGCGTATAAGGAGATACAAATAAGAACAATATCAATTGATTTTAAGAATTATTAATCCAAACTCCATATCTCTTGAAACATTATTTCAAATGTGGGTCGTTTCATTTCAAATTCAATCAGCGTGATGACTAGTAATCCAATGAAAGTAATGCAAAACTGGCAAGCAGCAAGTATATTGGGCAAGTCTTTTGCCATTTCAAATATCCAATAAAATCATTTTCTAATATTCTCAATCGAATAACAGAACAAGAACAAAGAGAAAACAGAAGTTCAATCAATACAAATAGATGCAGGGGTTCGATATCTCAAAATGATCTTTACCACACTTGTTTCGGCTATTGATATTCCACCAAAATACACTGAAGATACTACAGATCCCATTAGATTTGCTATTCCCTTGGATACTTGGGGATGGAATGCCATGAACACACCAGGTGTGCTTTATGAATGTGTCAACGCAAAGAAACAAGTAAGTTACCGAGTCAAAACCGAAACCCCAATGGACGATTCAAAAGATTTTGGCTTTGGTCAATCAGGATTTCATTATTTGGCATTTCCTAGACTAAAGGACGTCACATGTTCTTATTTTGTGACTACACTATATTTCACATACGCAAGTGGCACGAGTGAAAGCGACAAAAAGTCCCAAATGTGCACCAAAAAAGTCGAAATGAATCTGGATGCATGTGAATTAAATGCTCAAAATGGAGCAACTCAAAAACCATCTATAACAGCCCAGCTAATGAATGGCAAAACTTCAGAGAAACAATCTGCAAATGATACAATTTTAACCATGGTAGAGTTGAAGAAGCCAGAAAATAAGGATTTATTGACAACTTATCTCAAATTTGCAAGGGCCTATTTCCCAGTAGCCGCTAACATAGAATCAGATTCAGACTTGATCAATTGGCTGTTAAGAAATGTGGATGCTAAAATGCAAATTGATTATTTACTCATGAAGGTGATCGATGCACAATCTGCCGCAGCAGCACCAGCACCTCCAAATAAGGCCAAAGGTGGTGCAGCTACAGCAGCGCCGAAAGCGGTACCTCCTAAAAAGAATGTCAAATTGCAAAAAAGAGACTCTTGTGGGCCAAAACAATTAGTTTTGGACGTAGAGTGTGCAGATTTTGTCACAGTTGGCAATTTGAATGCAGCACTCGCTTTTCAAGGAAATGATATTTATAAACCAACTTATGAGCTTACAATGAGTCAATAAATATTATGGAAATTAAATAATTTTTGGCAATGTGAATGTCATGTATTCCATTGAAATGACATGATATTCATGTGATGCTGACATTGGCGCAAACATATTGGGCAAGGACATGTCATTTCAACTTCCAATCACAGTTGAATTTTAAAATCTAATAGCAAATCACAGAATTGCAAAAGTCTGTTCGTAGGATTCAAAATTTACAAATAGATGCAGAGGTAAATTGGCAACATGATTTTGACTCACGCCATTTACGCAGATTATTCCCTGCAAGATCCGATCAATTTCGCAATGCCCCTTTCAACTTGGGGATGGCTTGAGAATAGAGGCAATGGTATTCTATATGAATGTGCTAAAGAAGATAAGACTGTTAAACCTTCCACTTACAGTGTCAGTTATCGTAGATTCTCAGATCATCATGTGGATGATGAAAAGACTGATTTTGGATTTGGAAGTGGCGGATACCATTTACTACAATATCCCAGACTCGAAGATACCGAATGTGATGTGGTATTCAGCACATTATACATCACAGATGGTGATAATGCACAGAAATGCAATGTGACCACTACTCTAGAATTAGATGATTGCGAATTGCAAAATCAAAATGGTGTTTCGAATCCACTTCTTCCTCCAGCTGGTCAAGAACAAGGTGGTAATCCAACAACCCCTACAACAGGTGCTGGTGCGGGAGATGGTACTGCAACAGGTGCTGGTGCTGGAGATGGCACTACTCCTGAAGATCCCATCAAATCCATTCAAGAGATGGAAAAAGATGGTCAAATTGACATGTATCTTCAATTTATTCATGAGCAATCTCCTCCTTATCCATTTCTCCAAGAGATGTCCGATACTAAAATTAAAGCGTATCTCAGTGATCCCAAAAATGCAGCTGATAAAATTACAATTGATAATGATCTTGTTGATGCAATCAATGCTCAATCAGATCCAACAGCTGCCAAACCAGCACCCGCAGCACAACCAGATCCATCCGTCGATCCAGCAGCCCCTCCAGCCAAACCAGCAGATATTCAGCCACCTGCACCAGTTACACCAGCTGATAATGCAGCATCTCCATCCCCATCCAATTCATACACCATCAAAGACATCAAACAAATGACTCCTCAAGAACAAATTGCATATGCCCAATTTGCCATTCAAACTTTTACTGATTTCAAAGGTCAAGATGCTAAAACAGTCATTGCCACATTAGCTAAAGATCCAGCGAGTAAAAAACAAGTAGATGAGAAATTATTAGCTTATCAACAATCTGAAGGTACCAACAATTTACAAAAGAGAAATTTAGCATCAGATGCATCCCAATGTGGTAAAAAGAAGAAAGTATTGGTCGTACATTGTCCAGATCATGCATTAAATGGAGATATGGAAACAGCATTAAAAGATTCTAAAACGACTGACTTGAAAGATGATAACCCAGTGGATGATCCAATTGAATAAATTTCCATCATTTTGTGATTTTACAAGTTGCGTAATTTTGTTTGATCCCTGTTAAATGTTGATGTTGATATTTGCCATTCTTTCACAGATCCAAAAAACACTCGTATTAGATCTAGACCATACCCTCATTCACGCTATCCCATTCCAATTACCTCCAAATACTAAAATGAATCAAATGACACTCATTGACGATGTCATTATATACTTGGATACCCGTCCCGTTATTCAAATCCATTCCAATTCATATCTATTATCCATAGATCATGAGTATTATAAAGTATATATTCGTCCATTTGCAAGAGAATTGATTGAAATCGCACATTCAAATCAATATGAAATCATCATTTATACTG
>JADGIG010000259.1:0-11439 GCA_018985235.1 Sanchytrium tribonematis
CTGTCTATTGAATAATGCATTTCGTTCTCCCATTAATTCCAAATCCTGCAACAATTCAAAAATGGATGGAAATTGAATAGTCACTTCTTCGTAATCAATAGTGGGCAAAACAAAGCCAGATTCAGTCAATACACTCCCTATATCCCTAATAGAGGTCATTGGAGATATATAATTGGGATGAAATCCATTTAATCGCTCTTGTTCTGCTAATTGCAAAGAAGATCGTAATTCATATAAAGTGTCACCACCCAATAATGAACCAATAAAACACCCATCTGGGTACAAATGATGATTTATTCTTTTGAATTGGCCTAATAAATCATTCTCCCAATGCAATTTCAAATTAGAAATGATGCATTTTGAAAATGGCAAATCTGTCTCATATTTTGTGCTTATTTTGGATGATAATTGTTTGTTTTTATACATTCCAGTGGGATCTACATTGATGACATGCTTTATTTCATTCATATCTGGATTAATATTATGACTAAAATGTGAAAATGTACAGTGATCATCAGTGATTTCTGGAAATGGTGTTTTAATGTCATTTAATCTGTCTAATATTTGTTGTGCAGAGTGATGGAATAGATATTGTGCTTTGTGGGTATCTGGATGATTCATCGCAAATTGTTTTTGGATTTGTTTGAGCGCAGCATCAAAAAGGAGTGTCATGAAAAATATTTATTTCTGAGATTTATAATTTATTATTCCATTTCCATCCCATCGACTTGCTCAAATAGGCCTTGTTTAACATCCATTTTCGGATATTCAATTTGGTATTGATCTAATAAATGTTGTCCAAATGCACACATTTTCAACAACATTGGCAATTTACTATCTTTTTCTTGACTCATATTTGATAAAATACTCTGATTAATACAGGATAATACTTTTTCAATTTGTGCCACATCCAATTTCTCAGCTTGACGCAACAACGGATCTTTAAAAACCATGCAACTCATGACATGCTCTAATTCTTCACGATATGGCTTTTCTAATTCAGCCAATGGTGCTAATTCTTGTGCCATGGCCAATGCGGTATTCATATCTTCATTTCTAATATTCTCAATTAATATTTGCAATTGCAATAAAAACACCAATTCTTTATTATTCTCTAATATATCAGAATCTAAATCATTTATAAGTGATTTGGCTTCTTCCACATTACCCGTTTGGATGGCATCTCGAATCGTGGTTCTACATTCCATAGTTTCTTCATCAATAAAGAGTGGTTGCATGGATTCTTGAGAGAATTGCGTGGCTGCTTCTTTATATCCTTCAACGACGAAATAGTTTAATATTAATTTGTTTAAATCGTGTTCTTGGATATTCACAGCATTATAATTGGCAAACCATGGATTTGTAATGGACATGAAGATGGAGTGTTTTAAAAAATATTTGAATATTTATTAATGTTTCCATATTTTAACAAGTTTGTCTTTGCCACCACTCACGGCATAGTCCCCTAATGGACTCCAATCTACTCCAAATACTTGATCTAAATGTCCTGGTAAATCCATTACTAATTTGCGACTCATGATGGACCATATTTTACAAGTAGAATCTTGACTACAACTCATTAATAATCGTGAATCTGCACTAAATATTAATTGGTACACTTTACCAACATGTCCTTTTAATTGAAATAAAAATTCACCTGTTGCATCCCATATCTTGATAGATTTATCAAATGAGCAACTCGCCATCCATTTGCCATCTGGCGAGAATTGGGCACCTGTGATTGGTTGGAAATGACCTGTCATGTGCTTGATTGGTTTACTGCTGTTGGATTGCCATAACATTAAAGTTTTATCATCTGAAGCACTTAAAATCAACTCAGATTTGATGTGAGATACTTTTAATTTACACGATTCTTGCATGGCTTCAGGTGTTTCAAATATTTGCATTTCATGTGAAAATGGTCCTGTTTTTAAAATGAAATCTGTGCTCAATGAGAGTGAATTCACCCAATGCGCATGTCCTTTAAAGACTCTAATGGGTTTACCAGAATCACTGAATAATCTGATGGATTTATCACGACTTGCGGTGTAAATGCCATTTAATCCCCATTTTACAACAGTCACAGATTGCGTATGGCCATTTAAATTGAATAAACATTGTCCTTTCACAATATCCCATATTCTAACAGAATGATCTTTGCTAGCAGATGCCAATTTATTGCAATTCTTATTTTTATGCATTGGCTCAAATGAAAGACTGGTAATCATGTCTCTATGGCCCTTTAATTTCCTAATTAATTGACCTGATTGTGCATTATACACACAAATATAATGATCAGCACCCCCAGATGCAATAAATTGCGCATTTGGAGACCATTGCAAACTCATGACCCAATTCGAATGCCCCTTTAATATGTGATTAATCGTCTTTGTATGGACATCCCATAATCTCACAGTCATATCTCCACTCGCAGATGCAACTATTTGACCATTTGGAGAGAATTGGACTGCTAAAATAGCTTCTTCATGACCTGGCAAACTAGCTGCTTGACCGTGTAAAATAGGGACTTTAAAAGTAGATTGTTCTACGCATTCAATGGATAATACTTGCTCATTGTAATCTTTGATGGTGTGATGGATACTTTGTTGGATTAATTGATTTTGGATAAAGAAATTATACTGAAAATCAGTTGGATTTAATGTATTGAGTATTTCTTGTAATTTATCAGTACTAGTGAGTGCATCAAGTGTCATTGGGGGTCCTATGACATTGTTGTCGACTGTGAATTGAATGACGCAGTCTCTATTTGCCATGACACTCCTAGTTTGAACCTTGAAATTGCAAATTTATTACTTAAAAGAAATGAGTACTGAATATGCCTTACAGGATGCTGTGATTAGAAATGACATTAAAATGGTTAAACAATTATTAAAATCAACAAATCAACCCTATATCATCCATTTAAAGGATAATGACGGTAAAACAGCATGGCAATACTTGGGATGTCATTTAACCAACTCTAATACCATTAAAATATCCAATAGTCTTATTAAACATGGTGCAGATCCATTTATCTCCTATGATAAATCCATATTTCAAATTCATTGCGAATCCAATTCCATTTTATTCCATCATTTCCTCAAAAATTACAAGTTATTTCACTTGAATGCGCATCAACAAGGACTATTAGTGTATATTCTCACTCATTTTAAGAATACCCAGCATATTAAATATGCGATTCAGTCCAGTTTGCCATTAAATACATTTCCAGCTATTTATAATTCAAATTTGGATATTCAAATACCATTATATCATTATTATTTACTAGTTAAATACGGATTTGATATTAATTATCAAGATCCTCACAAATACACTATTTTACATTTAGCATGTCATCAAATAAATTATAAAATCATTTGTAAACTCGTTAAATATCATCCAAATTATACTTTATGTAATAACGTAGGTGAACATGCCTTGTTTTCATTATTTAAATCTAAGAAATCACCCAATTTAATCAAAATACTTAAATTATTAATCAATCAATTCGATTTAAATCATTTAAACTATAAATATAATGCAATGATACATGTATTAGATTATAAGCAGGATATGGTAGATGTTTTATCCATTTTAATCAAACATAATGCCAATTTAAATTTACTCAATTCTGATGGCCACCATGTCATTCAGATTATTCTAGATACGGTAGATGGTAGTGACATGCAACACCATCTTGTTTATCAACATTTAAAAGTATTATATCAACATCCCATTCAATGCAGAATCTTTGGAAATGCAAGAATATTTGGAAATTCCCCCTTGTTTTACTACGCGTGTTCAAAATCAATTCATTTTAAAATCATCCAATTCTTTCTCAATTACTATCAAATTAATGAATTAGACTCAGATATGCGCAATATTCTCCATTATGCATCTATATTTGGTGAATATTCTAAAATCCATATATTATCCAAATTCAACATCAATACGCTATATTATCAACAAGATCGAGATGGGAATACCCCACTCATGTCATTTATCATGCATATGCATCATAGATCTGATCATATGGCTGTATTTCAATCATTATTGCAATTTGAACCCAATTTTGAAATTTATATTTTATTGAAATTGCGATTTAATGATTGTGCCATGTTGATATTTGAGTATTTGACTAGTATTTATTTGTTAAATCATATAAATGAGAGTATATGGGATATTCAAAGTGGGATATATGTAGAAATGATTGAACATGCGATTTATAGATTTATGAAATATCCATTTTTAAAACGTAATTAAATAGCCATTTACAATGTTGGAACGTGGGTTGGATTGTCTAAAATGGCAACTGATCTGTGCGTTGATTTGGTTATCCCCCAAGGAGTCAAAGGGGTGTTTAAAAGAGATTGCCAGTCATTTTAGCAGGAGATGTTGTTTACAGCTGTCATTATCACCGCGGGTTTGACTTTTAATACAGCATTACATGACTTGAATTTAGCTGCAATATCTATATATAGACAGGCATTAGAAGCAGGTTTACTTGTCAACGAAGAAACATTTTTGCAATGTTTGCTGTCTGGAAAAGCTAAATGCGTTGGAAATGTAAAAGTTTTGCGTGCTTCCATTGAAGGCAATTCTTATCTTCAAAAACTCATGGACAATCTCCAAATGACATTGAAGAAGGAAGATATTGATGAAATGAAGCGAGCCGTGTCTGTGTTACCCTGCCCTTATCAGCAGCAGTCCATTGAAGTAAGTAAGCGTAGCTTGAAATCAAAATTGCAGACATTTAAAGATCAAACAAAATTTGATACGGTTCAATTGTGTTTATTGGGTGTTTTCACTGCTACGACAATATCTTCGTCTTCTACGTTGGCTATTGTTGGAATAATCTCATTATTTGATTCTGATAAATATGGTATTTCTAGAGAGGTCGCCATTGCAATTACAGTGGTTGGATCCGCTCTATTGGCAACACTTGGAATTAGTGCTAAAATTCTGAATGATAAACTAAGTCCTCCCGAAACTCGCAGTTTCGATGATAATTCACCATCTTAATAAACCAATTAATATTCACTTTATTTCAAATCCACAAGATGCTTCTAGATTTCATTTCCATCCAATCAATTCTCTCTCATTTCATTCTGTTTCAAATCGAGTGATTTTTAATTGGTTCAATAGTCTATATAAACTCACGATCATTTTAAATTATAAATGAAATCAAATTCACTGATTGAATGCAATTGCAAGTCATGTCAATGCTGTGGGTGCTGCCAAAATGGAGTAAAATGTGATTTGTGTCATTGTTAAGGATTTGAAATAAATGAAATGATTACAAATTAATCTTGATTGTTCTACAGTCTAAATCACTATAAATCTGCTATATTTGTTTTTAATTGATAGAAATTGAATTGTAGGGGTCAAAAGGAGTGTTTAAAAAGAATCGTTGTCCATTTGACAGGGAGATGTTGCTTTTTCATTTTATTATGGCTCAGAGTGTAGCAGCAGGTGAGACTCGGCAAGTAACAACTTATTCAACAAAAGACAACATTAAATCATTTTATAATGAATTATCATTATTAGCTAAAATATCTCATGTGGATCTAAATCGATTGAAAAAATGTCTTCCTGATAAGGGAATTGGCTGTATTAATCATTTGGATAAATGGATTCAATTAATAGTTGATCATAAGACAGAATCAAATCAACTTTTAACAGAAATGGTCGTAATAGTAAAATCAAATCAAATAACTGATTCTGAATATGGTAAAAGTGTGGAAGATGCATTAAATAGAAATATTTTTGAATGTGAGATTCCTCAGAATAGATTAAAAAAGAGAGATGGGTGTTTTAATACAGACTTGATGGCCAAACTAATACAATTGGGTTTTGTATTTATTGGATCAGCTGCTTTCTTGGGCTTGCTTATTAGGGGTCTACTGGATATTTTTGGAGTTCATGCTACCAGCCTCTCACAAGCTGTTGGAGGCGGAAAAGTAGTAGCCGGAATTGTCATCATAATTTGTGTTTTAGCATATGCAACAAATATTAGGAGAACTTCAAGGCAAACAGATGAAAGTGATGGTACACAATCTCCTGCATGATTTGCATTAGTAAATAGTTGAAAATAGATTGAGGGTGTATGATATCTACAAATAACAAATTGATCACCATATCGCAATCTGTATCTCCTGTAAAATAAAGGTCATTCTCAATGATTTCTATCCAATTTCGATGATTTATTTTGATTTCATGCGTCATTTCAATGTATAAATGACTCATACCCAAGAGAGATGAGTGTATTAGTAATGCGGAAGTTTTAAACTTGTTTGTCATGCTATCTCTATCAAGATTCTCAATTTTTGGATTGGCTAAAGGATTGATATTGATATTTGGTGTAGATGCAAAAGTGAGTCACAACGTAAAGGGGAATTTATGGCTATCTTGTCTGTAATTGCAATGTTTGCTATTGTTTATCGTGCTGCAAATTTAAGAAGAGTTGGAGAAGCTACTGTTACACGTTCTTAATGGCTGTCCTGTCTGTCTCATCAAATCGCAACAAATCGCAATAATGATCTGTGCACAGTTTAACAGAGGGGTCAACGGGGTCTATAAAAGATTCAAGTCACTTTAGCAGTGTATGTTGTTGACATTCATCATTTTAGCAGGCACTTCTGGGTATATTATGCAATTAGTAGACAAATTAGCATTAGAAATCAAACCAGATACATTCCAAATGAGCCCTAATGATTTATACAATTGTTTATCAAGAAATAGTGTGTCCTGTATTACGAATGAGCAATTGGAACAAGTACTAGGCGTATTAGAGACCCATCCGCAAAAAACTGTACAATTATTAGAGGCATTGAAACAAAAAGGTATGTCATTGCCAGTATCTCAAGAGACATTGGCTATTCAAAGTGGAATAGATATACAACTAATGGCGTGTTCTGTGCATCGGTTGAAAAAAAGAAACAATATTTGCACTCATTATCAAGCATTGTCTCAGAAATATCCAAAAACATTTACTGCCATCAAGTATTTTTCAATTTTTGGAGAAATTGGTGTAGGTACATGGTCATTTATTGAAGCAGCTTCAAGTGATTCTATTGGTGAAAAGGCTGGATTTGGTATTTTAAGTGCAATTGGATTATTGGCGTGTGCGATATCTCTTGCATATGATGATAATTTGAATTCATTCAGGGCTTCTAGAGAGAATGTAAAAGAACAAGATGGAGTGAATGTTGTTACAATGCAAGCATCTCAAGTTTAAAATAAATGTCATTCTCAATGATTTCTATCCAATTTCGATGATTTATTTTGATTCCATGCGTCATTTCAATGTATAAATGACTCATACCCATATGAAACATGAAATGTCATTGAAATGTCACCCAACATGTGACGTGATGGATGCTTTCCGATCTAATTGATTAAATGTTTTAAAAGTAAAAATTATATAAATTTGAATTCAAGTTGAAATGACATGATATTTTATTAATCAATGACAATCGACACCTCGTCACATCATCATGACATCATATCGTCCCCCCATTTGCCAATCAAATCGCAATCCCCCAATCAAATCACTCAATCCAATCAATTGAACACGTCATCCCGATCTTCCATCTGTTATAACAGCGTGCTTCCCATACTCGTAAACAGTTGATTCATTTCGTTGATTCAAAAATGAGTTGTTCTTCTATTTCTACTTCACTTCCAAATTCACTTTCAAATGATTTCATTAAAATCACCATTACGCCTCCAAAACAGGTCCAATTCTCAAAGCATATCCGTCATTTAAGATTATTCTGTCACCATCAACCCACTAAATCCAATTTACATTACCAATATGCATTATATCCATTAAATTATCTCCCCCAATCTCCAAAATTAATCAATCGATTATTAAATCATCATAAATCACATTCTATTGATTATTATGTCAATCAATCTATCCAACAACACGCTTTAAATCTTAATTTACCTAGAAATGCACTTAAAATCAATCCAAATGTGTCATTGGTCAAATTAGAGAATTGTTTAATGCGTGATACGGGCATTCTCGAGTTTAATGTACATGTCTCCAATTTACAATTTCATAAATCTGTTATTATTCGATATTCAACTACAAATTGGATGAATTATAAAGAAATTACATGTGTTTATAAAAAATCAAGTATTTTAAATAATGAGTATTATTACGGGGTAGATGAGTTTAGTGCCATGTTGGATAGTCATAAATTGACTCATTCAAATGAATCTAATGAAAATGAGTTGTTAGAATCCAATTTATTGCATGTTTCAAATGCGCTGCCCATTCATCACGTGGAGATGCAATTTTGTATTAAATACCAATTAAATGATACGGTGATATGGGATAATAACAATAATAAGAATTATACGTGTTCTGTGCATTTAAAACCAGTAGAATTAATGGATTTGATTGAAACTGACTCTGAAATGAGTTCTACAACGAGTTATAGTAAAAATAGTAGAAACAGCAAGAGATCTCATTATTCACAAGTGTCACAAGTGTCTAGTCACTCGTTTAGTGCAGGGAAATTAAAGAGACAGATTAAAGCAATAAATTGATTTTAAACTTCATATTTATTTATCAGGTGCTATGTGCTGTATGCACACCTATACCTCCACCTCCACCCCCAATAAGAAAAGCACCGACAACAGCCATTGCAAATCCTGAGTGAAATGATAGTCCATACAAGCCAGGAGAAAGAGAGACGAGAACCCCAATCACAAACAACGCCCATACACCAACTGCAATGCCAGTGACAATCAGGCATCCCAAGCAACCTCCTAAACATTCCCCTAAACTTCTTTTTTTCATCTTACGAATCATTTCCTTACCAGTTGGCGCGTCTCCATGAGAAAATGCTCGTTGTGCGGAACAAACATAATGTTGTTCTTCAAATGACAATTTACCCTGGTCAATCTGTAAGTGTGTCGCAATTGCTCTAATCTCTGATTCCTGAACACTCAGAACGTCCCTCATTGCTTCCACATTCCCAAAGCAGTCTAATCCTCGTTGAGGTAAGCAATCTAATAAATCTTCATCTACCTGCAATCCTTTTGCAATGGCTTCCTTGTAGATTCTCTGAGCCAAGTCAGCGGCATTTTTGATTGCAGTTGCACTTGCAATGACAACAGTAGTAAATAACATTTTTGATCAAAAGGCACACTGATCTCTTTTAAACACCCCTTTAACTCCTTGGGGTATCGCACAGATCAATTGACAATCAATCGTTATCTATCAATTTGCAGAATCATTATCTATTTATGTGCCCTGTGTTTGTCAATTTATTCATAAATTTGCCAAATTAATTTATTAAACTAATAACCCACTTAAAATGGCAAACATCACAATCATTTGTGGGATTGACGCACTACTAGTTGAATTAGTGCCATTCTCACCCGTAGAACTAGCTTGTTTCTCACCAATTGTGAATACGGTGGAATATTGAGGAGATCCATCTGCTGGTAATGCTTGAATACTCACTTTACCACTTTTGACATCAGATGGGACAGTGTAATTTAATTTCTTAAGATCAGAATCGACATCATTGGCAATAGTTTGTAATAATGGGGCATCATTATTGCCTTGGGAATTATCCATTAAATTGAATGTTAATTTGCCATTTCCTTCTAATACGTCCCATACAATATAGACTTGTTGGCCAGGGGACCATGTGGATGTACTAGTGGGATTAACAATTCTGATTTTGAGGGATGCGAGTGTCAAGAAGAAGAGAAATTGCATATTTTGTTTAGAGGAGGAAATCGTGATCTGTTTGAGACAGTCTAAATCATAAATGGGCGAATGAATGCAATGCGGGATGTCAAATGATATATTGGATGTGATGAGTCATTAATTTTAATATTTGGGAGATTATTTTGAGAAAGAGGATGGCGCATAAAATGATGTGATTTGGCATTTTTATGGGCTTGTAATTAGCCAGGTCACATATAGTCAATTGATTTATAATCAACGTGATTCTTTCAACACCATGTATTTATGGATTTTATCGTTATTGGCGTATGATATTGCCAAATATCATGAATTTGAAAATAGAAGACATGCTTTTTATAATGACACGAAATTGGTGAAAGCAGCTGAATGCTTTGAACATAAATTGCCCAATTGTTCATTTACTGATTCTAAATTGGTGGGAATGACAAGTGAAATCAGCAATTTGCCAATTTTCACTCAATATTTAGAAACGCATAAAGTGAAATATATTTTATATCAAAATGACCATTTCACCATTATCCTGAATGATAAATCACCGTATTATACAGGTCAAAATCATAAATTAGCAGCCAGATCATATGCCCAATTGCTATTATTGCCAAATGCACGTATTTACAATGCTGTCACTTTAAATCACACCCATTTGCCATTATTATATCGAATGATGGATACCGCACATCGTATATTCAGTTTAAAGAGAAATAGATTGAGAACAGCTCAAAAAATGCGCAAAATTGCATATAACACGGGGAATAATTTGCAATTATTTAAAGATGAGCATATTTTCATCACTGATAATTTGATTACTAAGAAATTAAAATATTATGTACATGTACATCCTACTTTAAGTGTGGGACATTTGCATATTCATGGGATATTTGAGAATTTAAAACATGGCAGTAAAGATGAGGCAAAGAATATGCCAATGGATGTGATTATGGCGTATCTGGAACACAATAAATGAAATCGATCGTAATGCGCAAGATATTTCATCAATCCCGATGTAATCTAGCAAGTATTTTAAATTAATTGCGAGCAAGAAAGCTTGATTGGTTTGTAACTTAATTTCAAAGGATTATGATTAAATATGAATATCATTTCTCCCTATTTACAATGATACTTCACTTGACATTATCAGCACTGGCAACTTCCGTCTCAAAACAACCAAAATCCGAATTTAAACAAATTTTGACTTCAGATCACAATGACTTTAAATGTGGATTGACTTACAAAAGAACCGTCAAGTGTAGCAGCAAAGCAAAAGATAACTGGTATTTGATGAAGTTTAAGCATGTAGTTGACATGCAAATTAGAGAATGGGAACAAAAAATATGTGTAAATGAAATTCCTGATATATTGTGGAATAGTCCACTTCAAATTCCAACATTTGTATGCATTAAAATTGGTGACACGTTTGGAAAATGGGACTCGAAGAAACCCATTCCACAATAAATTGAAATCTGAAATCTCAGAATATTTTTCATGACACTCCTTTTTGATGCTGCGCTCAAACAAATCCAAAAACGATTTGCAATGAACCATCCAGATACCCATAAAGCACAATATCTATTCCATCACTCTGCACAACAAATATTAGACAGATTAAATGACATCAAAACACCATTTCCAGAAATCACTGATGATCACTGTACATTTTCACATTTTAGTCATAATATTAATCCAGATATGAATGAAATAAAGCATGT
>JADGIG010000260.1:0-11424 GCA_018985235.1 Sanchytrium tribonematis
CAATTAAATCACCCTGAATATCTCCATTTTAAATATTATGAAAAATGGCAAAATTATCAAGACTCTATTTCTGATTCATATAAAACGATTCCATCTAAAAGACATCATTATATGGATGCATTTAGAGGTATAGCATCTATTATCGTGTTTATGGCTCACTTTACTGACAAAATGCATGTATCTCAAGATTATTTGAATTCAATGACTTCATCCCATTTCACAAATGTGCGTCAATATGCAAATCAAATGGTCACTTTATTTATAGTAATGAGTGGTTATATATTGACACTCGTGTATTCTAATTATAGCTTTAAAAATCTAATTATAAAGCGCATTTTAAGATTTTATCCAATTCATATTTTGACTTCAATTTCATATTTCATACTTATTTATTACATTTCTCAATATGAATCTGTATGGTCAGTCGTATTATCACCTCAGAAAGTAATGAAATGTATCTCATTAACATTTACATGGCCAGAATTCAATTATCCAAATACAAAACATCCCACAGATTTAAATGATTTCTTCTTTTCATGTAATTTGCCATCATGGTCCTTATCTGTTGAATTAATACTCAATATGACATTATTTATGGCATTTCAATGCTCAGAAATGGCTATTTTGACTGTATTTGAATATTTCATGATATTTGGTGCTTATATGCAATATTCTAGGATATACATCAATTTCTATTATTTCTACATGGCCTGTCTCTTTTGTAAATACACCCAACATATTCAAATCACGCTCATTCCATTTCGAATGATGTTTGATATTCTCTCCGTATTTTTATTTGCCAATTTGAAATGGATTTTGACGCTTCCTTATTTGACCATGTCACACTATTTCATGTTAATTCTATTTAGTACATCTCAATCCCTTATGATTTACAAGATATTATCATTAAAATGCTTTAAATGGCTTGGAAATATCTCATTTTCACTTTATTTGATTCATTTACCAATGATATTGTTATTTGATGTATTACATGGCATGAATCCATGGATTTATAATGATTTAGAATATCTATTATTTATTCTATTTGTGATGGTATTGAGTTGGTTGGTTTATTTGGGAATTGATTTGCAATTTATGAGATATTCAAAGCAATTTGGTAAGAATGAAAAGAAATATGTGCCATTACAGAGTATCAATCATGATCAATAAATAGACTAGAAAGCAATAAAATACATTTTTATGTCAAATATTGAAATTACCCATCTTTTGAAATGTACGCGCTATTGATGTCATTTTTGGTTTCTGTCTCTGTAGATTGTCCAATAATCATTCAACTAGCTCTAGATATGGATATAAAGTACACAAACACCGAATATTTTGTGCAGTATGAGAAAGATTGTTGTTTGGGAGTTGGAGTCATTTGTGAGAATAACAGGGTTGTTGAGCTACATTGGGGATTTGCGCGTAATTATAACAAAGTAACATATCCATTAGTGACATTTCCACCAAATCTACGCGTGTTGGACTTTCAGGGAAATTATAAATCAATGACCATTAAAACTTTACCAAAAACGCTTAAAGTATTGGATACCATTTCAACTAGTGATATAAGATTCGAATTAAATGCTTTTCCCAATCTAGTTTACTTGGGTCTTGGTGATATTCCAACCGGTATGTCCCGACTACCAAGATTACCTGATTCTTTGGAATATATTGATTTACGGTATTATGACGGTCTTGACATTCTGCCATTAAATAGTAGCAATCTAAAAGAACTTTATTGCTCTTATGAATCAGTAGATCGACGAACATTCCCTAATTTACCAGAAACCATTGAAGTCGTGGAATTAGACAATGCGGATTTATATGGCCCTATTTCAACCAATTTTAAGAGTCTTAGAAAGTTGACGCTATTTGGAAGAGATTTGAGTGGTAATGTGACGATTTCTTCACCAAATATCACTCGTTTGTTTCTCTATCAAAATTCATTTGATAATTTGTTATTGACATACCCGGAACAAGTAACAGATTGTAATTTGGATGGCAACTATTTTGATGCTACGAATGTAGATGTTCTTGGGAGATTACCTAACAGTTGCCATTATTTGCTCAAATCTCCAAAATCTCCGGATTGTGACAATGTTATAGAATTTGCAAAACAAACCAATATGCATTTGACAAATATCAACTTCTTCCGACATCTGTCAACCATGCCCAATTGTTGTGATGATAGCTATGGAATCATAAAATGTAGCGGAAATCGTATTTCCGAATTGAGATTTTCATTTTCTTCTTCATATTTTAATTTTCACTTGAATGGCACTATAAACACCACATTACTCCCGGATTCACTCTCCAAATTGTCATTAGATGGCAATCAATTTGCAGGTCCTTTTCCAAATCTCACTAGTCTAGTAAATTTGAGAGAATTGAATTTAGAAAAGAATAAATTTGAGGGATCCATCATGAATTTGCTACCAGATAGCTTAACAACACTCTCAATTGGCTTCAATAAGCTTAATGGTACCATCCCAAATTTAAAATCACTGGGGCATTTAAGTGCATCCCAAAACTTTTTTACAAATGTAGAAAATAATTTGATTGGAACTATGTTACAGAATATCGATATATCTTACAACCAAATTAAGGGTACTATAGACTTGTCCAATTATGTCCCTAGTCTGTTCAATGTTTTTTACTTTCAAAATAACTTCATTGATAAAATTATGGTAAATTCTGTGTTAACAAATTTCCAATGTGATATTTCATTCAACAATATTTATGATTTTACCAATTTAGCAAGTTGTACACATGATATACAAAGGTATACAAGCAAATCAGTGGTCCATTTAACCAGAGTGCTAAACTTCCTAGTTATATTCCAAGTCAAATCAAGTATTTTCAACTTAATGATGTCAATATTATTGGATATTTGCCACAATTATCAGAAGGATTGGAATCTTTAATTTTGACTGGATTGGATTTACAGGGCGGTATTCCAAATTTGCCTAGCACACTCAAGATATTGTCAATAACTTATTGTAATTTGACGGGAGTGATTCCACAATTGCCACCCAATTTACAGCAACTTAAATTAAATGGAAATCAATTGAGTGGTCCGTTGCCAGATTTCCCTGATTCTTTGCAAGTAATTGTACTTGGTGATAAACATAATGAACGCAATTCATTCAATGATATTTTAAAAGTGAATCAACCAACCACTTTGGTGCTCGGAAATACCAATATTCGTGATTTACAAATAAGTGACACCAGTTTATTGATCAAATGTGATTTATCTTTTAGTTTACTACTCAATAGCACCAATATTGCCAATTACACCATGTGTGAAGGATTCTATTTGAGTGCAATTCCTGAAACAACGATGAAGTCCATCTCTACAATATCAGAATCGTCAACTGAAGCCAGTAATTTTAATTTATTTAGTCATTACTCGTGTATTTTATAAAACACAATCCTTGAGTTTGTCTAATAGTCTATTATTCTCTAAAGAATCTCCAATTGAAACTCAAACCACAATACGAGGAAACAATCAATTAATCAAATTCGATGCGCCTCGATTCAGCTTAAATTGGACATGGCAAGTCATTGCTAGACTTGTTCTCAATTTATTGGTCATCAATAACATTGTATTTAAACTTCCGCGACGCAAACGAGAAAACAAAAAATTTACCCATGATCCACTAAGTGGCATGTAAGAAACTTGTAATAAATGATCCTTATATTCAAATTTATTGCTTGACTCGTAATTCGAATTCATTTTCCATATTCAACCATTCTTTTAATTTTTCCAACATTTCTCCTCGTTTGACTGAAATCTGTCCCTTTCCATCTTTTCTCATATCTTTAATCCCAACCATCCCATTCTTAATCTCATCATCTCCAATTAAAACACTAATAGGAATATTCTCTTTATCACATTGATCAAATTGAGCCTGCATTTTGGGTTTATTCTTCATTTGAGTCTCTGCACTAATCTGATGATCCCATAACTCTTGTAATATCATCAATCTCTCATTTAAACACCCACTACCCATTCCAATTACTAATACTTGAGTTGATTTTGATTTTAAATGAGGTTCAAAAATGGAACATAATCGATCTACGCCCACGCTGAATCCCACACATGGGATATCTTTACCACTAAATGAACCTACTAATTTATCGTATCTACCACCTGCACTGATGGTCCCAATAGGGTGATCGAGTAAAATAGCCTCAAAAATGGGACCAGTGTAATAATCCAATCCACGCGCCAATGATAAATCAAAATGGATTCTATCCTTGATTTTATATAGACTACAATACTCTAATAATGTTTTTAATTCTGTCAATCCCTGTTTTGCACTCGCATTTTCAAATAATGGATCTTCTAATAATGGGGTAATATCTCCATTGATTTGGACATATTTACCAATTAAATCAGCTTGTTCTTCTGTACATTGCTTTTGAATCAACTCTTTTTTGACTTCTTCCCACGGTGTTTTATCTAATTTGTCAATTGCACTTGAAACACTTCGGATATTGGCATCTGGGACACCAGAATATTGGAATAATCCATCTAATAGTAATCTATGGTTTAATTTGATTTTAAAATTCAATTTTAAACTGGATAAAACATCATGCATGATTTTCAAGACTTCTGCATCTGGCAACATCACGCCGAATTGACCAGCAATATCAAAATCACATTGAGTGAATTCTCTGAATCTGCCTTTGGTCATATAGGGCTGATCACGGCGATACACTTTACCCAATTGAAATCGTTTCATGTGTTGTTTTTTGGTTAATGCCATGTATCTGGCAAATGGGATGGTTAAATCATATCTTAAACTGAGTGTTTCACCACCTTGATCTGCCAAATCATAGATTAATTTCTGATCTTCTCCGTATTTATTCATTAATAAATCTCTTCGTTCAAAAGAAGGCGTGTCAATTTGCTCACCGCCATGTAATTTGAAAATGTATTGGATGGTTTGACAGACATGTTCACGGACAATGATTTCATTAGAATGGAAATCTTTGGTTCCTTTTGGAAATTTGACAGAAATGCGCATACGTGTCAAGGGGTTGAAAATTGGATTTATTGTTTTTTGCTTTGACCATATTCATTTCCCATTTCACCTGTGATTTTATTAATGTATTTCTTATATTCCGCATCTTGTTTTTTGATCTTATCAATCTTTTTAGATGCGATAAAGCCTGCATCTTTTCTAATTTGTCGTAGAGTAGATTTTTGAACATTTTTAACTCTTTTCTTTAATCTCATGGTTTCATTCTTAAATGCTTGACCAAATAATGGGATAGAAGTGGTCAAAATGGTCTTTTGTTTAATTTGCAATTGCAACATATTGGTTTCATCTTCTGTTTCATTCATAATTTGTTTAAATACACTTTTACATGGATGAGATGCTTCAAATTGAAATAATACATCAAATTGTGGTTTCATTGATTCTAAATCACCCATTTCTACTAAAAATGGCTTCAAATGTTGAATAGCCACGTGATTTAATCCCATTGTCTTGTAATATCTTAATGCATATACATAGATCTCAGTATTTAATAGATATTGTGATTCTGAATAAGTATGAATCAACTGGCACATTTTTAATCCATTTTCAACGCATTTTAAACAATCATTTTCATTCATTTGCAATTTAAAACTGATTAAATTTAATATGGCACTCATTGCAGTACTAGTAGGCGTATATAATTTACTCATCAATTGGAATAAATGACATAAATACCCCTCCTGACACCATTTGCCAATATTTGCCATTTTTGATGAAATGAGCAAATGGAATGATTTAGCAGTTTCTATTGGATAATCAAATGATAAACTGAATAAATGAGGATAAATTGTCATGATTTGATCTGTATTGAGCATTGGAATGCACTGGATGAGATGTTGTTGCAATTGGATTAATTGAGTAGATTGATTAAAATGCAATATACGTAATTTGTGGAGATATTCGGGAGATAATGATTGCATAAATTCTTCGAATAATGGAAAATCGATAGATTCTACTACCAAATCATCATTTTCTTCGATTTCTGAATCATTTTCATTTTCTGACATTATTTCTTTCTCAGATGCTTCAGAATCCGACTCACTTTCTGCTTCTTTTATCTCTGCTTTCAATTTCTCTTGTTCTTCTAATACGATTTCATGTATACTCTTGGTTCTATCCACAGCAATAGCCCGCTTATCACCCACCAATGATCTCATATTTAAATCATATTCATCTGGATCAGCCATTTGATACTGTGGATCTTTAATAAATGGTTTAATCTCTCTAAATGCATCATCAATCTTGCTAGACTGCATCGTCAATTTATATTGTTCATTTTGTCTCTTCATTTTCAATTCTTTGTGATGCGCAATTACTTCATTTAATGTCTGTTTGCGCTGAATATTGGGATCATTAAAATCTACAGAGTCGTCATCACTACTCCCAATATAATCCTGTTGATCATAATTAATAGGTTGGCCATGATGGGTTAATTCTAATGAATTTGATGATAATTTGCCAAATTGACGTTTATCCCTTCTGTCTTTTAATTTGGATGATTTATTTTTGGATTTTAGTTGATGGGTGATTCTGGATTGTCGTCTTTTAGTTGATGCTGTTGGTTGTCTGTCAAATGGATTCATCCGTGTTTTGTAATAAAACTCCTTTTATTTGTAAACTTGATTTGATCAGAGTAATCATAAGTGTAATGGTTGATCAGCTTTTGAAAAGATTTTGAATTGGTTAAACATTTTTGAATGAATAAGTCTATTTTAATTTATTCTTCTACTTCAAGTGCTGCCACTTTTTCCATCTTCTCTCTTAATTTCTTTCTTTCAAGTCTTTTTTCTTTTTCTTGTATACGCTGTAGTTCTTGCAATGCTTTTTCCTTTCTCATTTGAGTTTGATTAATATCATCTAAAACATCCAAAGATGGCCCAATAATCCGCACAATAATCAACGGTGCATAATTCTTATGCAATACTTGATTCCCAGAATGTATTCCTTCACAAATCATGACATTAACAACAGGAAATAGCATGGCTATTGAAAATACAAATACCCCAACGGTATGATTGATATATTTAGTCAATAAAGCACCTAATATCCCAAATACAACCCCACTAATAGAGAATAAAATGGCACACATGGCTGCCAAATTATATGCCAAAGTATGTCCAAATTGTCGCAAATGAGTGTAAATGCGATTGAAAATGGAATTGGATTGGCATTCTGATAATTGTTGTTTAATGATAAGTGGGTTATAAGATGATGTCGTGGCTTTAATTTCGCATTTAGGGAATGATTTGAGGGATCTTTTGGAGAGAATTGCACAAGATTGGTCAATTTCAATTTTAGAGATGCCATTCAATTGTGATGTGAATTGATCCATGTGTTGCTGAAGGGTTAGAGTGAGTACTAGAGGATAGAACATGTTTAAAAGGAGATAGATGGGATAGAGATGGGTTAATCAGTTGACACAATAAATTGCGACACTTTGGCAAAGGGATTTGTCATAAATTGCGACATCTTCAAGTTTAAATATCAATTGACAAACATTTATTGCAAGAGCGAAGGAGAGTTGCTTTTCAAGTCGGCAAATAATCTCAACAAAGTCTCTGTCTTATACAAACTCCAAACAGATAAAGCATTTTTGTTCTCAAATGAGGTTTCGAGTCGGGGATCCTCAGAAATGATTTTTCTATAGTTATCTTTCGTATGTTGATACCAGTCTACAAAATATGAAGGAAAACGTCTAAATTCCACAAATGCTATTAGTAATTTCCTAATCTTAATTTCGGTACACACACTATCAAACGCACAATATAGAATAAAATCAAATCTAATGGATTTATCGAGATGATCCATCTGAGAATTATCATCATTCGAAATTTCGCTAAAGATATTGTGATACTTTGCCACTTTATCTAGGTTTGAAAGCAGGATTTGAATATTGGATAGTTGCACCTTAAATTCAGAATTTCGAACGTATAAAAGCAAGTTTTGCTCAATTACCCATTCTTTTAGAATTGCATATTTTGAATCGGAACTAATGATTGAAGAAATGATAACAATTACAGTCGCCGCTTGACAATCATTTGAAGCAGCACACTCACTAAGAATATTAAGTTGCCAATTTAAGTCAATCACGGAAGCATTCTCATTAAATGCCGTTGGTACATAAACTTGCCCATTAGATTGCTGCATGCTGTTGATCATCTTGAACAAATCCACATAGGAGACTGATAACACCAATGGTAAAAAGAGCATCTAGGAGAGGATCGCACTTTCTATTTATGTATGAAGAGGAGGTTTCTGTCCAACCCAATTGTGAATTCCAATTGGTAAGGGGATCTTCTAGAATATTTCCCATTTTAGACGCATCATTCATTTAAATAATATTTATTTGATTCAATTTGAGTGATGCTTCTACCAATATAATTGCTTTCTGTAAAGCATCATCATTTTGATGATCATTTAAATATCTCAATAAATTAGTTGCAAAATCACTCGAATATCCATATTGTTGATTCATTAATTCAATGATTTTCATCATCTTTGCAATCGTGCATAGATTATCAAATGCACAAAATAATAGTATTTTTGATTTAATCTCATTTAAATTTACATGTTTACCATTAAAAATATGGTGATAAAATGACAAATCACCCGTATTTTCAAATATATATTGAATAAATGGCAATTTGTATTTGAAATTTGTTATTTGATTTACATAATTAATCATATTATCGAGATATCCCCATTCAGATAATTTGGGATTTTTGATTTTATATACAATTTGACGTATTAATTCAATAGCAATTGATTTATCACACATTTCAAGATTGATACAGTCTTTTAAGATGTGTAAATGCCAATCTTTATCAATTAATGTGGCTTCATTGTCAAAATGAGATGGGTTAATTTTAGATTGATCAAATGGGTGTAATTTGACTCTTAATTTAAAGAATAAATCAATATAATTTGGAGGGAATTGGTGCACTTGATCCGGAATGATCTGAGTTGGTAATGATGGATTTAAGAGAGCCATTTGATGAATAATAAATAGTTCAGTGGATAAATAACAAATGTTGGATTTGGCGCATTCTGATAATATGACAGTTTGCCAATCTGGGCTTAATTTGGATGCAAATATACGGAAATTTGGAGAGGACTCATTATAGCGAAATGGATTATTAGCTAACAGTATATTGATTGATTGAAATAGAATAGAGAAAGACCCAGGGTCAGTATTTTGTAGTGAGATTGCCTGACTTTTTTCACCTGATAGTACGATTGTAAATGCAATTAATAAAAAGAGTAAATTCATTTGAGAGGGGAACGTGAGAGTCCGTTTTCTTTCGGAAATTGAAAGGGGAAAATCACGCAGTTTTACGGAATGGTGATTGGTAAATTGAAATTAGTTAAAAAATTCCATCATTTATTGATTGAATACTTTGTTGAATTGTTTCTTAGCTTTCTCTTGAGTAGCAGCATCATTAATGTTGTCCTTGACTTGTTCTGCTTTGTTTTTCATTTCATCTTTTTGAAAACTCACTTTTCCTTTTGCTTTACCAATGGCATCTTGTGTTTGCTCACCGACAGTGGGTTCTTTGGCATATTGACCCTGTCCAGTTGCCCATTCGTATGTATCTTGGACTTTATCAGCTAATACGTTTTTGGAGTCTTCTGCAGATTGTTGGGCATTATTTGCTGTTTGTTGAGCAGATGCTTTGGCATCATCTACTTTTCTTTCGACTTTGTCAGATGTATTCTCATATTTGCCAGAACCAGTAGCCCATTCATACGTATCTTCAATTTTAGAAGTCAACGTGTTTGCAGCTTGCTCTCCTTCTTTTTGGGCATTATTGGTCATTTTAGTTCCCTGCTTTTGAGCATCGTGTGCTGCTTCTTGCGTACTATTCGCCATTTCTTGTGCTTTGCTTTCTGCTGTTGATTTGACGTCAGCTGCTTCATTTTCAGCCATTCCGACTAAATTCTTTGCGGTTTGAGTGACAGATTCCAAAATAGTTGGTTGATTTGAACTCATTGATAATAAGTGGGAGTCGTCTCCTTTTATGCCATTTGAAAAATCCTTGGGTTTAAACACAGGTTTTGCTTCCAATCACATTCACTGATTTTCGGTAACATCAGATCTGTAATATCAATCGGACCATTCAACACTTTGCAAGTACGATGGTAATAATCGATGTCTCGATCTTCACAATTTGGTAATCTAGAGTGTTAATATGGTCATAATTCAAATAAAAATCATTTTATTTACGAAGTCATCTTTTCTACCTTCTTCTTTCCTTTTTCTTGTGTAGCACTATCGTTTATATTGTCTTTTACTTCATCTTTCTTGTTCTTCAACTCATCCTTCTTCTGGCTCATGGCTCCTTTAGCTTTTCCAACTAAATCTTGTCCTTGCTCAGCAACAGATGGCTCGTTGGAATATTTACCTTTTCCAGTAGCCCACTCATAAGTATCTTCAATCTTCTCAGCTAAGATACTTTTGTTGTGTTCTGCAGATCTCTCAGCGTTATTTGCAGTATCTTCAGCAGATTCTTTAACATCTTGAGCGGTTCCTTTTGCTGATCTTTTAACATCTTCAGCAGTAGATTGAGCAGATTCTTTCATGTTTTCAGCTTTCTTTGACGCCATTTCTCCAACAGATGGCTCATTAGAGTATTTTCCTTGTCCAGTAGCCCATTCGTAAGTATCTTCAACGGTGTGAGTCAAATTGTTAATTAATCCTTCACCCTTGCGTTGCGCATCATGAGCAGTTTCTTTAGTAGATTGTTTGGCATCATCTACCAAGTTATTGTTGGCTGTTTTGTTAGCAGCACGTTGAGATTTGTTTGCGACTTTGTTGGCTTGATATTCTCCCTCAGCTTTAATATCTTGCGCTTCATCACCAGCCATACCGACTAGATTCTTTGCGGTTTCTGTAACAGATGCGATAATACCTTGATTGTTTGAACTCATTGTTATTTGCGGGCATTTCTCGATTAAATAGCTACTTAAATGTGTCGACTATCTTTAGACTCGGATTTGATTTGTTGATAGACCGCCATTGATGATTTGCTTTGATTTTAGATGGTCTAGAGCACTCAAATGCCAATCACGTGGATGGAAAGGAACATGTTGGGTTTAAAAATACCTTGTGACACACGGGATATTTATTTTCTTTTAAACAGGTTGATGAAGCCATCTTTGCTAGTTCTTCTGCTTGATTTTATTTTCATATTCTCTGCGGATTGATTTAATTCGCTAGATAATGCGATGGATTGAGTTGATTTTTCAATTTTTTGAACATCTTCGTATTCTACATTGATTTGCAATGATTTCTCAAATTCATCAACATCATTTAATAGCTCATTGATACTAGTACTTATTTGACTTGTCCGATTGACATCTTTTGAGTTGCCAG
>JADGIG010000261.1:0-11363 GCA_018985235.1 Sanchytrium tribonematis
ATGCTTGTTTCAACAAATTAGAAGGTTTAACGTATCCCCTACCAGATACTTTAATCCGTTTAAATTTGGATAACAATAAGATTAAATCACCACTGATTTTGCCACCCAATTTAGAAAGCTTTACGGGGCAAGGAAATATGTTTTATGGCTCTTTAGATTTGCTTCCATTATCTCTGACTGATATTTTTATCGGATTTAATGATCTGTCTGGTGACATCTCAAATATCACATTTTATCATTTGCAGCAAAATGCTGTTTCCCAATTAAAAGAACTTCAAGTACATTACAATCAATTTAGTGGCCATTTACCCCAATTACCACCGAATATGAATAAATTGGCGCTTCATGGTAACTTATTTGTGGGTTCTTTAGGTTTGATTCCAGATACATTGAGTGAATTATATATTTATGGTTTGTAATTGCCAGGAGCCATTTATTTGAAACGACCAACAGTTTTGCACATAGAAGATACATTGGTGTATAATTTGACTTTAGCAGATACTTCTCAAATTGCATCAGTAACAGATTGTAGCTTTTCAAGAACTCCTTTATTGAATAACTCATTTGTAGAAGTTTTATTTCCAATTTGTCAACATGACAATTTGTTTCTTAATGCTCCACTACAATTGATTTCCACTAAGAGCAACGGGATTTCGAGCCTATCTGAATCCACTATTGTAGAGTATTCAACAAGTGATCAAATGGAATCTACCTTATCTGAAGCCACAATTGTATCACATTCAACAAGTGATCAAATGGAATCTACCTTGTCTGAAGCCACCATTGTTACTAGAAACTTCAAATTTACTACTACGACTAGCTTTTTCAAGCTACAAAGCAGTGAAATTTTAAACATGACATTATCCACCATTTCAAATGTAACAACCTCTGTTAAAATGTATAACACGGAGATTTATCAAAAATGACGTCCTCCAGTAAAAGTGTTATGTTGAAACCCCAAGGCCCACTGCAGCCCGCAAACCCAGCAGAAATTGAAGACCCGAAAAAATTACAATGGATATGCTGTCTAAAGGTTCAAATTAGACAGTTTAAAACAAATATTTACGAATTACCTGATTTGCAACTTGCTCGTCGCCAAATGATGAAGATTTTGAAAATCAAGTCTCAAGATATTCGTAGAATGGCATTTATTCACAAAAATCGCTATTTAGAAGTCATTTGTACTGCTAAAGTTTTAGAGAGAGTTCTAGAATATGTCAGAGAATCCCTTGGAGGAACCCCTTTTTCCATGGGTAGCTGGCTAAAATTTATTAAATTGCCAATTAACAAGAGTCTTTACAAGGAAGAATACGTCAGACTCAAATCTGATATTTACGAAGTCGCCCTTTCAATTCATTCTCCATCCCGTTTTGAAAATGATGTCACCAAGTTATTAGGTTATCTCTGTCATCAATTGAATGCCAATTTCCATTATAACACGTACATTCGTACTGTTAAATCCAATATTGAAGAAGCAAAGAAGAAAAAGATTGATCTACCTACTTCAACTCCAACATCTGCTCCGATTGCAATTGATGATGAATTGAATGCATTAATGGCCGACCTAAACAATTGCTCCACGTCATCTAGTGATGACAGCTTGTATGTGACCATGGACGATGCCAATCAGAGCTGCAATGTGAAAAAACGAAAGATTGATGAGATGGATACCATTCTATGCTGTTTTACAGTAGATGGTACAATTGAAACTAAGACGTTCCCCAAAGGTCTAGTCATTGGTCAAATTTGTGATTCTGTTGAGTTTGAGCATGTTGTGATGAATTTGCAAGCAATCTCAGATTGGCAAACACCAGTGATTGATGGAAGTTCAATTTTATGTACAAAGGAAAATTTGGCCCATAAAATTGAAATTGATGTTTTGGGAATCAAATCCAATCTATTTGTCCCTTTTGACACATTGGCATCCCATTTAGTACCACCAATGTATTGCAATGAAAAGTTTTGTGTATCAATCGATGGATTGGGATTGGATGATTCTGGAATGCTATTGGATAACTTGAAGAGTATCTTTATTTCTTCAGTAAATGAGATTGCAACTTATTTACCTTCCCCAGGCAATGATAAATATGCCAGAAATGCCCATGAATTGAAGACAGATCGCGATTTTGATTTTCTTAAATTGCCCAAAATTGCAGTCATATTCTTTAAAAATGTCAATTGCATGATTTGGCTGTTTTTAATGTCTCAAATAATGCCAATCATGGCATTCCATATTCATTTTGGAGGTAAAATAATCAATATTGATGCCCCTATTAATATTGCACAGGATATTGCTATTCAGATGTGTGCCCGTGGAATAGCAGCCGGGAAAGTTATATTTGAGGGTAAAACATTACCAATGGGACACCAAATTACTAGTGATCATAGTGGACGTGTCTACTACAAATTAAATGAAATGAGAGATTTGCGTGTGCAAGAAGTTATTTCAACAAAAAACACAAAATTGCGAGTTTTGGGGTGGAATGTATGCGGTTTAAAGTATAACACACATGACATTCTAGCCATAATCCAGGCCTTTGACTTGGATGTTGTTTTTCTTTCAGAATGCAAAATATCCCAAAATACTCATTTGCCATCTAATTTTATTCTATTCAACAATTCCAATACATGTTATGGATGCGCAGTAGTATATAACAGCTTAAAATATAGCAGAGGGGATTTGAATATCAGTGGAAGTGAATATCACCTGCTCTTGAAATTAGAATCAATCGATTTATTATATGTCTATCGTCGCTTAAGCACGAATTGTATTGACTGGTACCATTCCATAAGACATATGATTAGTAATAAGGTGTTTATGTTTGGGGACGTAAACGTGAATAAACTAAAAGCACTGAATACTCAGCAAATTTCCATGTTTGACTACATGGCAATGGATGGACTATATGAGTATGATTTGGGCGGCGATTATTCCTTTTTAAAAAATGGAAACATCAGTTACCCAGACTTGGCATTTTATAAAGGACAAACTAGTTATAAAGTCATTGAGGGATATTTGATGCAACGCTTTGATATTTCAGATCATTGCGGGATGATCTTTGAATTTGAATTAGAAGATGAGAATGTGGTCATTTATCCCAAGATGCCACGCTGGAATGTTCATAAATTGAAGGATGAAGATACTGATTTTCGATTCAAACACGAGGAGGATTTGGAAATTATTCGTGAAGAAGGCGTATTGGAACAGCATTTATTGGAATTTGAAAACGACAACTTGCCTGGCTCCCATAGATATGCAGCTTGCACTCATATTGGTGATGTTCTGATTCGTATCCTTCATTCATCCGCAAACAGAAGCATTGGCAAGTCTCGTCTCTTTCATGGAATTGATACGCAGATGCTGCAGGATAGTACCACTGCGCGACTTAGAGGCAATCATGCCATAGCCAATAGTATAATTGATCAGGCACGCAAGCTAGCTCAAAAGAAATTCAAATCTGACATTGATAAATTAGAATCTTGCCAATTTCTAAAAGTGATTAATTTGGTGTCCCGTCGCAAAGGAGTGAGCCGGCAACATTTGGATAGACTACGCCTTGAACAACACTTTGAGAAATGGGATGATAAATGGCATTTAAATTCGAATCAACATGGTGCATTTATCCCAACGAATTTTAATAATTTTACGTGGATCGACTATAATATGGAGGATTTGGAAAAGATTATAAGTAAACTACCCAGTCACAAGGCCGCAGGTCCCACTGATGTACCAAATGAGCTGTTAAAGCACTCCAGTGCTCGATTTAAATCAATCTTATTAAAATATTTCAACTTGATTGGTAGAACTGGCATTGTGCCGGATATATTCAGATTCTCATCCATATTGCCAGTTCACAAAGGAAGATCAGACGATTATGAGTCCATGGTGGAATATCGTCCAATTGGACTATGCTGTTGTTTACGCAAAATGTTTGAAAAAATGTTGAAACCCCTTTTGATGCCATTTCTGAAGACATCTGAAAACCAATTTGGATTTAAATGTGCCACCACCTTATTAGATGCTGCTTGGTACTTTGAAAGTATTTTGGATGACTTAAACTACAACCCTCAAGATTATATACTCATTAAGGGCGATTTATCAGCAGCATTCGATAGCTGTTCCCATGAGTCTCTTTTAAACATGTGCCAAAGTACGGGAATGCCTGACAATATCACTTCCCTAATTCAGAATCTTAACATGAGACAGAATATTAAATTATCCCTTGGTGATCGCTCTACAAATTACAAAAGCATCAACCAGGGAATAATTCAGGGTACAATTATCAGCCCAAATCTTTTTACAAAACTAGTGGACTGGGCGATGACAAACATTGATGCCCATTGTGTATGGTTTGCAGACGATTTATTGATTCTAATGAAAAGAAGTGAAATGGATGCCAAGATGACTGAAATAATCGCAGCACTGGGCAACATCGGTTTGCATTTTAATATGAATAAGACACATGAGGTTACCGAGGTATTTGAAAAGTGGCTTGGTCTTCAGCTAAACCACTTGGGTACTAATTCAGAACAGCAAATAAACGCCAATCTCAAAAAAGCAAGAAATCGAATACGAAATGCCAGGAACTGTGGCATTTTTAGCGGCGGCTATAAACAAGAGCATTTATTGCGCTATGTGGGCTCGGCAATCTTGCCATTACTGGAATTTGGTATTGGAATTCATGAGCCAATTTTAGAATTAGCATCAAAAGTAGATGTGTTTTTAAATACGGTAGTAAGGGATCTACTTGGCATCCCTAAACATACACCTGTTATTGACATTCGAACATTAAGCGGGTATACATCCTTCTTTGATAGATGGACAGCCGTAAAAGTAAAATTCACAAACAAAGTGAATGTACTAAATAACGATACAGATGATCTAGAGTACCAGCCAATGGCAAAAATGAGTTTTAGTTTGAATAAGAAGCTAAAATCATTCTTTAAAGAGAAAGATAAATCCCATATTTTGCAGGTTTGCAAAAGATCCTATCCAAATAGGGATACACGATGCAGTCACTGTATGGGGGAACACAAATATGTAAATGGGATATTCAAATGTCATTCTAATTTGATATCCCAACCAACTGAAAAATGTGAGAAATTTGAGGGTGTGACGTATCTCTCCTTCCCAAACTCATGGCAATCTGTGATTCAACAACAACAAACGAAATTAAATAGTAACCAACTACTAGTGTATACGGACGCTAGTCTCCATTTAGATCCAGAGATACAAGCAACGGGTGCTGCAATTGCAATGTCACAATCTCATCTTCACGTAAAATCTTATGATCTATTAAATCTACAGCCTGACAACTCAACTCGTTGCGAATTAGCCACAGTGGTATGTATTTTGAAAGATATACAACAAATTAGTAGCTACAATACGCATGAAATCACTATTTACACGGATTCAAAAAGCACCATTGACATTTTAGAAGCAGCTAAAGATAACACTATTCCACTTTATAAATTATATGGATGTGATCTCATTAAACATGTACTAAATACACTAGATAGAGTGTCATTGGTTTATACGCCAGGACATGATGATTCCAACCCCCACTCATTGAATCATCTATGTGACTATCTGAGCCATTCTCACGACATTGCATCACCAGCACCAATTGAATTGACTGTTGATCCTGATTGGGTGAAATACGACAGGAAAATGAAGGCCGAAAGAGCAAAAGAAATTAATTTATTTAGACTAAATCACTTAATGAGCACGGAAATGAATAAGAATGTACTATATGAAGTACTGAGAGAATTACACATCAATTGCATTCCAACAACCTAACGATTGTCAATCTACCTGAGTTAATACTCAATAAATAACAAAAAAAAAACCTCTGTTAAAATGTATAAATATCAAGCAACTCCATTTCAATTGGTACTGACTGTGAAAATGATACTCCGATTGGCCATTTCAGTCATTTTTATAATATCATTGATTGCTAAAATGCCTTGGAAGAGAATCAAATCCAAGAGGGCCACTTTATTCTCTTTTGCATCCAAAAATCCAACATCAAAATCAAAACTTCCAAGTTATGCGTGAAATAAATAAATACCCCTCTAAACCATTCTTTTTGGCACTTGGCAATATTAATTATAGCTTCATCATCCAACAAAATCTCAAAAATACCATCCAATGAGCTTCTATTTATGTTATTGGTTAAAATTAGCCACTTCAAGAATATTCTAATTCTTTACCAATAAATGACCTCCGAATCTATGTAAAAAGCAACAGCGACCCCGGTTATATCCACATGTTGTTATTCTGTCTCGGTTACGCTCTCACAGATTGTCAAAATCTAAAACAATTTGCAATCAATTTAAACATGAATATAGCAAATCCAACAACCATGAATCAAATTACAAATAATTTCTGCACGGGTATTGTTGATGGTGTTGTATGCAATAATGGAGTCATTGAATCTATAAGTTGGGTCAATTATGGATTAAGTGGAAGTTTCAAAGCATATTTACCGTCTCAGTTAATCAGTTTAAATTTGGAAAGCAATCAAATTACTGGATCACTACCCACTGCAGGATATCCGAGTACGCTCAAATCATTTTCAGTGCTAGATAATAAATTAAGTGGAATTGTTCCAAAATTCCCAGATGGTTTAGATAGTTTAACAGTAGATACCAATCAATTCACTAGTTTCGGAGTACTTCCAGCCAATTTGACGTATTTCAATGCCAATGTCAATTTGATTAAACGCACATTTCCGAATAATTTGCCAAAAAATCTAGTTTATTTGAGACTACAAAGCAATCAAATTAGTGGCACCCTTTCTAATCTTCCTTCTTCTCTCATTGAAATTGATATTTGCGGTAATAATATAGGTGGTACCATTCCCAAATTACCACCGAATCTCGTAAATTTCAATGCATGCATCAACCAATTCAAAAATATCATCTATCCACTCCCAAATACATTACAGCGCACCAATATGTACTACAATATGATCCAAGCACCGGTAATTTTACCTCCAAACATCCAAGCAATTTGTTTTATGGCAAATTAGATCCATTTCCAATTTCATTAATTGAATTTAATGTGGGTGGTAATTTTTTGAGTGGAGATGTGTCAAATATCACTTTTTATCAAGTGCAACCTGATGCTGTGTCTGCTTTGACTTCTATTCAATTGCATGAAAATCAATTCACGGGGTATTTGCCATTATTTCCACCTAATTTGGACACATTAGCACTTCATGGTAACCGATTTAGTGGCTCATGGGTGTCTATTCCAGAGTCAGTGACTGTTTTATTCTTGTATGGATTGCCATTAACTGGATCCATTTATTTGAAACATCCTCTAAATGTGTTGATACAAGATACGCTTATTCACAATTTGACAATTGAAGATACATCACAAATGGCAGATTGTCGGTTTTCAAATACCCCAATGCTGAATAATTTAAATGTTCAAAAATTATATCCAATTTGTGAACACTTGAATTTATTTAATTATACAGCACCAATTTATGGTACCATAGAGCCATATAAAACAGTTTTTAAACCTGAAATAGCAATTGATTCTGATACAGCAATGGGTTTTTCAGAATTAACAAGAGAAACGAGCCAATTTGTAACTACCAGTTATCATGGATGAAATTAACAACAATTGCTGTATTGCACCAGTAACAGGGGTTGCTTGTTCTGGGGGAATCATTAGTTCAATAAGTTGGACAGATATTTACTTTAATGGGACTTTTCCGACTTCACAACCCATATTTCCCCCTCAATTGACATATTTCAATGTGGAATTCAATGCATTAACTGGAGAACTACCAAAAACAGGATATCCAAGTACATTAAAGTTCTTTTCAGTCACTCACAACAATCATATGAATGGAACCATTCCTCGATTCCCAGACGGACTAGAGACATTAGCTGCTGGAGACAATAGTTTTTCTAATTTCGCAACACTGCCTACAAATCTAACGTATTTAGATATAAGTCAAAACTTTGTTTTATATAAAGAATTTCCAAGTCATTGGCCTCCCAATTTACTAGCTTTAGGTGTTCAAAACAACAACATGAATGGCACTGTCACCAATTTACCTGATGGCTTGCTTATGTTGACACTCCGTGGAAATAAAATCACTGGTACCATTCCAAAACTACCCAGCAAGTTAGTCGATTTCACAATTTGCTCAAACCAAATCACAAATATTACTTATCCACTCCCCGACACAATCACAAATATCAACATGTACTCCAATATAATCAAAGCACCACTTATTTTACCACCTTTGATTCAATCTTATTACGCAAATTCGAATTTATTGTACGGACCAATTCCAAGTGTTTTACCCCCTACTTTAGGTGCATTTGTCGTGGGAATCAATCAATTGACTGGAGATATATCCAATTTGACATATTATCATGTGCAGCCCAATTTTAATTCTCCTTTAACCGATCTCGAAATGCAACACAATTTTTTGACTGGTCATATGCCTAAATTACCAGCCCTTTTGAAAGTACTCAAATTACATTATAACCAATTAAGTGGCCCTGCTGTTCCTATTCCAGATACTGTCACCTGGTTACAAATTGGCAATCAGCCTCTAACTGGAACCATCCACATGAAACAACCAGTCATGCTTGAAATTGACAATACTTTAATTCATGATGTGATTGTAGATGATGCATCTCAATTGACTATTAATTATTGTAAAGTATCAGGGACTCCAACTTTAAATAATACAAATGTGGAATCATTTTTTCAAATTTGTGAAAGAACAGATTTATTTTTATATATTCCACCAGTCTACAACACCACAGATATTGGGTATACATCAACAATAGATTCATCAACTATTGATTCATCGATGGCTACTAGTGATGCTATTATGTTCACTAAAAGTGCCACTTTACAGAATTCGCAATCATTTGCCATTTCTGCAACTATTTCAGAAGAAAATCAAGAAGTATTGGCATCCATCATCACCAGAAGAATCAAATTTGCAATCAGCACAGCATTATTGTCTATCAATACCACCCAATATGCATCTACCTTGCAAATATCCACAACAACCACAAAATTGTCTCAAACAACAATGGCACATTTCCAATATCAACCTGAACCACTCCAATTTAATATCAGTATATCCTCAATCATCAGAATAGCCATATCCATTATGATACTCGTGAATATATTCCGTGATACGCCATGGAAACACTCAAAAACTGTTAAAATGAATCGATTTTCAACTACAAAATCAGTAAAAACATGGGGTATTTCCACAAATTCATCTGTTAAACAATCCATGATGACATCCATGGGCACATCTGTCAAAACAGGCTTTTAATAAATTCATAAATCATCTTAACCCCTTGTCAAACATGGATGCTCAAAAATTGCCATTTGAATTATTAATCAAATGTATCCCACACCATCAACTATTTTTACTCAATAAACCATTAACCAATGTTTATTTCCAATATTATTATACTGAATATACTATTTCTCACAAATATCCATATTTGCCAACATCCAATATTTTCAATTTAAATGCCATGATTCACCATTTAATCATTCAGAAACCAATTGATATTGATTTTAATCAATTAACCAGTCTCAAATCTGTTAAAATTAAGATAGTAGATGGTTTACTCATGAATTTAATACGCAATGAACCTGATGTGTTTAAACAATTGGCATATTCCCATATTGTAATGAATATCACCTCATTATCACTTTATAGACCATCTAATGAGTCGTATATGGACCATATTATCCAATTTAAACAATTAAAATCACTTTTAATGCCTAAGTTGCATCCAAACATGTCCAATTTAAATGAATTATCCCAATTAACTCATCTCACCATCATGGATATCAAAGATACATTCGACTACAATACAGTACATCCATTTATACAGATTACTCATTTAACCATTTTTAGAGCCACACAACATTTCATCAATCAATGTCTCAAATTATTCCCAAATGTCTCTCATCTCCAATTTAAATTATCTAAAAATGGATTAAATGCATCCAATCTTACTCAAATCACTCATTTCACAACAGAACAACCCATGTCACAATTCCCTCCCAATCTCAAATATTTAAAATGTATTGGTGCCACCATTCATGTGGATTTGCCACATTCTATTCAATCTTATGGCCATGTCTTTTATTGTGGATGGCATCAACAAAATGAAATGAATTTTATTTATAAAATGATGGAATACATGTCATTTTATTCAAATATTTTAATTTATTTGATTTGTGATGGATATTTCATGATTTCAAATCAATTAGTGCCGAATGATGTGTGGCATGATGTAAAATATAGGCATATAGAGATATTAAATGGATATTATCATTATTATAAAGATGGGGCACATGATTTATTTCATAAATATACACAAGAAATGTATTTGAATGAAAAATAAATAGATTTATTGAATTTGAGAATGCCGTTGCTAAATCATATCTTGATAAAGCAATTCTAAATTTGCTTGAGTGATGGCTTGTAAATTAATTTTAAATTTGGCCTGAATTGCACGAATGTTGGAATTTGACCACTTAAAATTTAGAAATGCCTCTTGTTGTATTTGAATTAGCCAATAAATTCTTTGTAAATTATTTTCTTGAATGGCTGTAGATAATTTTAAATCAAATAATCCCATTAAATCTTCTTCTTTTTTTAAAATGAAACCTGGTTGCATCAACACCTCATATAAATGAGCAAAATTATGTGTTTTTAATGATGTTGTCACTGCTTCCTGTAAAGTATTTGGATATTTCACAAATCGTTCAAAATATTTCATTACAATTTCTTTTACGCCAAAAGTCATTTTCCAATTGTAATTATTAAACAAACATACATGAATCCAATTGTATCCTCTATATGATTTGACTACATTATAAATGTAGATTTTATTCATTTCGAGCATTTTAATACAATTATCACTTGTAAATTGTCGTCTGTAAACATCATAAACTGGTTGGAGCACATTATCTGTTACAAATAGACTCGACTCTTCATACATTGGAACCTTGGATAGTAACTCTATAGCTTTATCTTTATATTGACTACCATTTTCACCAATCAAGTATGTAAAGAAGTGAGCAAATTGATTTTTACATGTGTAAACATTGTGCGTCATATGACACGAGGGGATTTCGATTTGGAAGATCCGCCTCGATTGCGTCAATTTTCGCGCATAATAAACAGTTCATTTTCACATTTGAACAGAGAAACGAATAGTCATTTTACTATTCATTGCAAACCCAATAATACTTTCGCGTATTATGACATGAGAAAACATAAAAGATTTATTTTGGCAAATGTGCCACCAGATATATGTGCAAAGTCATTGCGTAGGTTCCTTCGGGG
>JADGIG010000262.1:0-11354 GCA_018985235.1 Sanchytrium tribonematis
CATCTTTTTAAGATATTAAACGATGTCGCTTTGCATTTTTGCTTGGCAATTTGAAATAGGCAGTAATTTTAAAATCTGTTCTCCAGAACATAAATTCAGATAAAAATTGAAACTTTTCATATCCCAACACTTCTTCTAGACGGTTCGTACAAATCAAGAACAAATGCAACAGTGTCATTTATAATAGAAAAGTGAATTTAGATTCTGTGGTTTTGCATTTCCAATCAGATGAGAATTAAATCAGTTAATAAAAAATTTTAAAGAAAAAAAAATAAATATTGAATGAATTAAATATAGATTTTAACAAAAGAGAACAAAAAGAGTCGAAATAATTATTCAAGACAAATTAACATGTCAACTAGTGGATATTTATTTCGATGACGAGACTTTATTTTGGTACATAAATGACAATGCCAGCTTTAAAAAGGTAATTGTCTAAGCTCATTATGAAATTAATTCAACTGATCTATTTAAAAATGGGGCTTTTATTTGGTGGTAAAACACGATTTTTCAATATTCTAGGATAAAACATGGAATTAAATTTTGAGCCGTACTACGACGCTATTCACAGACCTTTTTTTGCGGTTGAAAATGCCGTTCTCGCAATTCTACCGTTTAAAATGAATGTTCCTTTTTTGTCTAAAAGCGAGCACTCAAAGCATATGCCTTTTATGAGCGTCGAAATTCCAATTATATTTTTGACACTATATTGTTGTATCTCATATTGGGGCACTAAAAGAACCACAAGGTTTGATCATCCTTTTTTCAAGGTTGCTGTAAATGTATATAACGCATCCTTGGTGGCGCTTAGCGCTTTCATGGTGTTAACGATATTAATCGAAACAACAAGATTAAATTACTCTTGGTTTAACAATGGGATCGATGAAAGCAAGAGAGCTCTACCTCTAGCAAAGGCCTTATCAATATTCTATTTGAGCAAATTTCCAGAATTGCTAGACACTGTTATCATGGCTATCAAAGGAAACACTCGCCAGATTTCATTTTTGCATGTTTATCATCATACAAGCATTATCATTTTTTGGTACTGTATCATGTATTCTACGCCTTATAGCGAAGCTTACTTTACCGCTTTTCAAAATTCATTCATTCATACTTTGATGTACAGCTACTATTTGATGACAAGCCTCAAAATCGGAACATACTTTACCAAAAAATTGAAAAAGTATATGACACAAATGCAAATGGTATCAATATCTTATATAGGCTCAATTCGTCATGAACTGCTTTCAAACCTTTTATAACTTCTCGGCTTACTTAAAAGGTGAGGCTAAAGGTTATCCAATTGAACAGAATTTCTTCTTATTTATTTACATGATTAGTTTGTTGTACCTATTCGGTAATTTTTACTCCAAGGACAGACAGAGAGAAAAGAAACAAGACGAAGGTGTCAAATTGGAGAAAGTCGAGTAAATGTTTGAAATAGTTTTTATTCTTTATCAACTGTAGCAATAGTTGGGTTTGTTACATAGAGACCGAATTGTGCGCACTTATCTAAAATTGATCTCTTTTTCTTCAGAGATACCTTTGCCTTGACTTCAATTCCATAAGTAAGTGGATCCATCATATATTTTTCAACGTCTGAGACATTTTCAACCCAAACTTTATATAATCCATTAGGTAGCAAATGTTTGTTGTGGTTTCCATAGCCGATAGACGGCATTGGGATACACCCTTTGAATCTTCTTCTTACACAACTGTCAATACCATTAGGTTTTCTCCAACTAGTCTTAACTCTGTCGTATCTATCAGAATGATGTCTTTTAAATTGCTTTGTTCTTTTTTTGGTAGACTGTTTTAACAACGATTTAGCCATCTCTTAACTACAGGAGACTTTCCAAAGCAAGTCTGCACGTGAAAATATTTCGAAACTAAATACCTATTTGACCCCGTGATTTATTTAATCTTGATACTTTGGTCCAGCTGCAATTGTTTCTTTATCAGCTTGATCCTTATATAGATCGAAATTCTTAACAAATAAATCAGACAACTTTTTAACGGTTGACTGGTATTCTTCTTGAGGACCTTTCCACGCTTTGATTGGATTCAACACTTCTGCAGGAACACCATCACACTTCTTGGGAATGTGTAAATTGAAAACTGGATACGTTTCATAATCCTCTTTTTCAAGAGAACCATTATGGATGGCATCAATTATGGCTCGAGAGTATTTCAAAGAAATTCGTTTGCCAACTCCATATTTACCACCATTCCAACCCTAAATAAAAATAAGATACAGTGTTAATAAGCCATGCATTAGCTTTATGATGTTGCATCTTGTCAGCTAGCATACTTGCGTATTTTGTTGGGTGCCAAACTAAAAACGGTTGCCCAAAGCAAGCACTAAAAGTTGCAGTCGGTTCGGTAACACCTTCCTCAGTGCCGGCAATCTTAGCTGTATAGCCACTGATAAAGTGGTACATGGCCTGCGCACTTGTCAACTTAGAAACGGGAGGTAAGACTCCAAAAGCGTCACAAGTTAACAAAATAATGTTCTGCGGATGACCTCCCAAACAAGGTATTTTGGCACCAGGGATGTAGTCAATTGGGTATGCGCAGCGAGTGTTTTCTGTCAATGCGACTGAGTCGTAGTCCACAACTCTAGTCTTAGGATCAAATACAACATTTTCCAAAACACTACCGAATTTAATTGCATTGTAAATTTCTGGTTCTTTTTCTCCACTCAAACCAACACATTTAGCATAGCATCCTCCTTCAATGTTAAAAACGCCCTTTTCCGTCCAAACATGTTCATCATCACCAATCAATTTTCTATGCGGGTCGGCACTTAAAGTGGTTTTTCCAGTTCCACTCAAACCAAAAAAAAGACTCACATCCCCTTTCTGACCTTCATTTGCACTTGAGTGTAAACTTAATACCCCCGCTTTCGGCATCAAGTAATGCATAACTGTAAAGACGCCTTTCTTCATTTCACCAGCATATTGAGTTCCCAGAATGACCATTTCACCTCTTTTAAAATCAATGGAAACGCTAGTTGTGCTAGTCATTCCGGTCGTGTATCTATTCGCAGGAAATTGGCCCGCATTAAAGACAGTAAAGTCAGGATGCCCGAAATTCTCAAGTTCTTCTTTCGATGGTCTGATCAACATATTGTGCATAAATAATGCATGATAAGCTCGGCTGCAAACAATTCTGATTTTCAATCTGTAATCCGGATCCCATCCGGCGTATCCGTCAAAAACATAGAGTCTTTCTTTGGTGTTTAAATAGTCAATGGCTCTTTCACGATTAATCATAAAAGTGTTTTCACTAAGCTTGATATTGGGAGAATTTCCACCCCACCAAACATCACTTACATTCTCAACTACCCGTTTATCTTTCGGGGAACGACCTGTTTTGCTTCCGCTAGAATTAATTAAAGCTCCAGCTTCACTGATAAATGCAGATTCATATTTCAAAGCATCTTCATACAAAACCGCAGGTGAAGCATTTCTTTTGATGTATTTGGAATAGTCGATTCCAGCCTCTTTATGTAATTGTTCCTTAATCTGATTTATAAAGTCCACATCGTCAACATCAGCAGGAATCATCGATAAACTCCGTTGCATTTTCGAAAGAGTTCTTCGTAACATTGAGGAGAAGCTTGTACGAAAAAATACAAATGTGATCCGTGCGCAATCATCGCTTTAGTTCGGGCAGAACATTTATTAATGACTCAATTTTGACATGATATCCAGTCTAGACTTCCATTCTTGAGCAGGAAGGTCCACAAATTTTAATATATGTGCGAGCCTTTTCAAAAGCAATGTCGAATCTGTGGCAATTATTTCAACCTTTGAATCTATAAGAATAAATTCTACTAGTTCCAAAATCTCAGGCAAATCATTTTTAGATTTGAAAGATCCTTTAGAACCAACTCTATCGATGCTCTTCGACGATGCAGCAGGAGAAATCTGAATTAATTAAGTTTACCTTAGCAAGTATAGTGGAAGACTTTTGCTTATAGCCAGATGAAAAATTTACCACAGAAGGCTCATCTTGCGCAGACAAAGATGACTGGGATTTTGATAGCTCCAGTTTATCACTGGCATTCAAAATAAGTGAAGACCTAAACGATCGTCCTAATGTATTAACCTTGTTGGGTAGATTTGGTAAATCTTTTCCCTGAAAAACTAATAACCTCCCATGATCTGTCAAGGCTATCCATCTGGTCCTTTCTACAAAACTCATCCGTTCTTTTGCACTTCCAATAAATAATATTTCTTCACTCTCACGCAAAAATATTCGCGTTTGTGATGGGGATGTTGGTTTGATATTCATGGATTCCATTTGTAAAAGTGGCGTTCAATTAAGTCGAATTGATGACTGAGAGTTCAGCGTGTAAGCAGAACTTGGAAAATTTCATCAAGTATACTTTGAGACGATTTACAGTATTTTAAATCTACTCTTATGACTTGAATCGAATTTGTTTTGGGTCCAAAAAATTTTGATGACCCAGCAAATGACTGTTGCTAATTATGAGCTCCTTGATGAACTTGGCTATGGTAATTTTTCTAAAGTCAAGCTTGCAAGGCATGTTAGAACTAATCAATATGTTGCCATCAAAATTATGCAGAAAAGCAAAATCGGGAAAGATTCTCTTCAAAAGGCAGGGAGAGAGATTAAAGTCATGAGGTTGCTTAATCACCCACACATTGTTAAACTTGATGAAGTTATCGAAACGACAACTCACTTGTACCTCATTTTAGAATATTGTTCAGGAGGCGATATTTTCGATTACATCGAGTTAAACGGTAAACTTAATGAATCAGAAAGTCGCAAATTTTTTAAACAAATAGTTAGTGCTATAGAGTATTGCCATGGTAGACACGTTCTCCATAGAGACTTAAAACTTGAGAACTTATTGTTAGATGATCATATGAATATTAAAGTCGCTGATTTTGGTTTTACAAATACATATAAAAAGGATAGAAAATTATTAACCAGTTGTGGTTCTCCCCCTTATGCTGCGCCTGAGTTGTTCTTAGGGAAACCGTATTATGGGCCGGAAATTGATGTCTGGAGTCTGGGAGTAGTTTTATTTGCAATGTCTTGTGGTAATTTACCTTTTTCTGGGAAAAACATACAAGAAATTAGACGAGAAGTATTGAGAGGGAAGGTAGCATATCCTAAACATTTAACTGATGATTGTGTGGATTTAATTAGCCGCATTTTAGTTCCAGACCCGCAATTGAGATATAATCTTAATGACATTAAAAATCATATCTGGATGAATCAACTTGATGGCAAAGAATGCGTTCCTGATTCAAAAAACTGTAAATCAACTGTCTCTAGCATACACCTTTTTGAGAAAAGCGATCAAATTTCTTTTGGCATTGACAAACTACCCAATATTTTCGATGCATTTATATCACAAAACAATCAAGAAGAGCTTTTGTCCAAAAATTTGGGCAAAATATGTATAAACGATTTAAGTATGGAAATTTCCGAAACATCGTCTTCGGAAAAGTTGTCGCTAAATGCTCGAAAATTTACATTTGCTACATTTATTCTACCCTTTGCAGACCCTGACCAATGTAAATCTAAATTGGTGGAAATACTCAATTCTTTGACAATCGAATTTGCGGGAAATGGGTTTCTATTTGATTGCAAGCTTCATCAATTGGAATTTGAGCTAGAAATCTGTAAAATTATAAATTTGGATAAGTATGGGTTAAGGCACCGTCGAAAAAAGGGTGATATTGGTTATTATAGATTAATATACACGAAAATCTCTAATCTATTCAAATAAACTCCTAACTATCTTTTAAGGTCAAAATAAAGATTCTCTGATAAGAAAGTTCTTCTTTTTCATGATTCGTTACAATAAGCATATGGTCGCAATTATTGTCAAGACATTGTATATGGCTTCCGCGAATAATTTGTTCCAAATCGCCAGTATTGACATCTCTTATTTCAATAAAGGAATCATCAAAAGCTAAAATGAATGGCATGCAGAAAGCAAACTGTTTCGGTTGACCTTCCCAATATATTACAAAATCAGGTTTTGCTCGTCTCCCACTTCTGTCCACAAAAAATGCAAATTCTAAATAAGTAGGTTTTACCATTATAACAAAGTAAAAATAATCCATGAGCCCTGTACAGAGCGATTGGCTGCAGATTGTCTACCTTGATCGCAAATGCTAAATTTTCATCTTCTGGATCCAAAAGTCCCTGAGTCAACAAAGAGTCCAGGTCTACAATCTCGAAACCTTTAGTGCAGCCAACACATATTTTGGTCTTTAAAAAATGTATGGAGGTGGATTCGCTAGGTATGTAAAGCTCGCGATACAATTTGACTGCATCACCTGATGCCCTTTTAAAAAATTTTGATAAGCCAGCATTCTTTTTTTGCTCTGATAGTGGCTCATAAGCCTTAATCGTGCTGCTTAGCGAAGTCGACTTAACGACGCATACTAGAGGCTTTTGAGAAGATATTCCTGTTTTAAAAAATGAGACATGTGAGCTAATTTTTTTGCAGGAAAGTAAACTTGCAATTTCATTTAAAGATATAATTTCTTTGGGACAGCTATAAACAACCTTATCAACCATGAATATAATTTGGTCTTCAATGACCTCGACCTGAGACACAAATTCACATTCTATTATTTTTTTGATTGAAATTTTTTCTCTTTGACCATTAAAATCAGTCAAATCATTATTTATAAATTGAGCAGACGAATGTCTATTAATACTCGTATTTTGAATACTAAGCGTGGAAAGCATAGGTTCGCTTTTACTTCTATGCTGGAAAACAGCATAATTTGCATGATAAAGACCATCTTGGCAACCAAATATAATAGTGCCATCATTCATAACAAACGCGCAATGAATTATAATAGATTGATCAGATATTAATTCCTTACTAGTGATCACATCAAGACATTGTTCCTGGACCAATTTCTGTTGCTTGATAATAGCTTCAAGCCATGCCTTTCGATCAGCAAAACTACTTGCTACCAATGTAATAGATTCAATTTTTTTCCCCAAGTATTCAATGACAAATTCAAAAGACTTGTTAAAATTAGTTAAGCTTTCGAGGCTCTGGATGCTATCTGCCTTATTGAGTGAATCGTGAGATAAATTGTGCGGAATAGAAACTTTTGATTGAAAAGGCTCTTGCGATTCTGATTCCGTACTTTGATCTTTTTTAACTCTTAAAACAAAATCATTTTCTTCTGGCGAATCTCCAATTATAAAATCATTTGACGATAGGAGCTCCTCGGAATCTTTTCGAATGCTGTCGGCCGCAGGTTCCTTGAAGGCTAAATCGGTTTGACTTTCGGTCATGCTTTCCTGCTGATGTATAATTTGTTGTATTAGGTCATTGACATGGCTGTCTGAAACCTTATCCTGGCCACTTAATTCTAAGGTAGCTTCTTTTGAGTATTCATCCTTTTTGGGATTTTTCCTCTCTTCATAGCTTTGTTTCAACGATTTTCTACCTGTCAGGGCTGACTCCTTTGCTTTCCGGTACAAACTATTCTTTTTTCGCTCTTGACTCAAGGAGCGCCGCCTCTCCTCGGTCATATTCTTCCTTGCTAGACCTAACCATCTACTAGCTCCAACAACACTTAAAATTCCGATCTTATGCTCGTCCAAAACATTTTCCAAACTACTTATATGTATCAACTGTAACAATAATGGCCAACCACTTATTTTATACTTTTGCTTTTTCTTTCTCATTACAACCAGACAGTTTCCCAAGAGTAACAAATATACACTGTCTATTTGATCCCCAATCTTACGCTTTAAAGGACCTTCTCTAAGAATCGTCTGCTCGGGACTAGCCAATTTTAAGGTGTATTTTTTGCGATCTTTGTTTAAAATCAGTTCATCATACATATTAAGCTTGACCCTGTTTTCGGATTCTCCACTAAGTTCATTGACTTTGGTCATAATATCTTTAATTATATCCATACTTCTCTCGTACCAAATGCTCTCGGTTTTAAAATCAAAATGATTGTGAATATGTAAGTGGTATCCCGGTGGACAATCGAGATGCTCTGAAAAATCATCATTTAAAACTTTTCGGATGATTGTGCTCATTAGTAAAGAATAGCGTCCTAATCTTGTTGTGGGTCTGTTTAACCAACTTTGAATTTCCAACCTACGCGATAATTCATGCTTTTCACAGGCTTGAATGGTTAAAGGATTGGTAATTTTTAAATTATCATAGCGCTGTTTGCTGTAAGGTAATTTCTTGGCAATATCAGTGTAATATGGAAGTAAAAGTGGAAAGTATCTCTCAAATATGTCTGAAAAATGAATACCAGTGCCATTGGTAAACGCAGACGTGGTAGATTTTCCGAAGATATCAAATCGTTTAACTATACACAAATACATGTATAAATGAATGGACCTAATCATCCGTATTGTGTCGATTTCGAAAAGACTGTCTTTGCCTAAAGTAGAATGAAAAACCTCAAATGTGAATAAATCTTTTACGTAGTCTAGTTCAGTTGATAAAAGTTCATTAACAAAGACATTAGATGTGATCAGTTGGTATTGATTCAGGTTTTCATGAATTGTAATGACGTTTTCCTCGGTACATTCCATGTGAAACAAATCTTTATATCCTATATCATCAAGGATGCCCACATTAATAGGTATTTTAAAAGGACAGGTACATGAATAACACTGATATATCTGATTAAAATCGCCCTCAACGAATATAGATTTTGCAAGAATTGGCTTACGAGTACATGTGCAGCTCATGCAATTTAAAAGATTAATAATAAGTCCTGAAGAAAGTCGTAAATACTGAATGGGAATAATTTGCATGTTATCTAATAAATATGGATAAAACTCTCTTAATATAAGTAAAGCCAAGGAACGGTGCATAGGGACAATTTTACAGAGAGTATTGATCATAGAGTGACCCGTCAGTAACCTTTGTTGGTGCAAATGATGTTGTAAAATCATTGGATAGAGTTGACTTAGCATTCAATTCTAAACAATGTTTGATCCCAAAGTAAATTGCAAAATGTAACGTCCAAAGCGATTAATTTAAATATCGAGCGCAACTACTGTATAAAATCAATAAAAATAATCAAAATCATATTTAGTAAATAATTAATTGGAGGAGTATTTGCTGAAACAAAACCTTACAATGTTGCCATTCAGCCATATTTTGAAGCTGACAGGCCTTGGGATAGGGTTTATGGCAATAAATATAATTGGACACGCCTTCCAAATATTATCACTAACCCTTTACTGGAATTACTCGCTATTTTACAGCGTGAATAGTAAAATAGTTGGGTTTCTCTGGCGCTTAGCTCAGCAATTATTCGAGCAAGTCAACGGTGCAACTGTTACTTTTTCAAAGAATGTAGAATCCATAAAGAATGATGGTAAAAATGGGTTTATCATGTCAAATCATTTGAGCTATAGCGATTGGTATTTATTGCACGCTTTTGCAATGCGAGCTGGAATCTTGGGTTACTTAAGATATTTTGCAAAAGACACTTTAAAATATATACCAATTTTTGGGTGGGGAATGTGGATCATGGGTATGTTATTTGTAAAACGAAGCAGCAAGGAAGATGGCGCAAGAATTCAACAGCAATTCCTAAAATTTCAAAAGTGCAGAGATCCTGTTTACATAGTTAGTTTTCTTGAGGGCACACGTCTCACACAGTCCAAATTAGCACGATCCCAGCACTATTCAAAAGAGAATAACTTTCCCATTCTTAAACACGTGCTATTTCCCAGATATAAAGGGTTTGTAACAACTATCCAAGCACTTCGAGATAAAGGCCTTACTAAAGTATATGACCTTACCATCGGGTATTACCATATTCCCACACAAACAGTCAATGAAGTAATTCCAAGAATACATACACTAAATGCTAGACCTCCAAAAGAATGGAGATTTCATGTTCACGTTGATGAATATATGGTCTCTGACTTGCCACTGGATAATGCGGGCCTGAGGCAATGGGTTATTGATCGATATGTTGAAAAAGACAAACGAATTGCCAGTTGGTGCCAAAAGTTTCCGAATGTAAAGGATGATGGAATAATTACACTACCATACTTTTGAATAAATTTATTGGGTCAAGCTGCTATAAATGTGGATCATTTTGTCCATTCCCCCACTGACGATAAGATTTTCAGTTGGATGACAGTCAACACTGAGAACGACACCTTCATGGGCGGTAATGGTCTGTTCAATGGCTTTGCTTTGCAGATTCCAAATAAGTATTTTTGAATCTTCGCTTCCACTCACAATATACTTATTGCCAGTTATAGAAAATGTAGCATATATACAGAATTTCTCATTAGTATGTCCCAAATAGGTCTTCAGACATTTACCATTATAAAAATTCCAAAGTTGAAGTTGATTATTTAAAGTCGCACTTAGAATATATTTTCCATTGGGAGAGAATCGAACAAAACTAACAGGTGACGCAGCTTCATTTACAAGTGTTTTTATACATTGACCTGTGGAAACATCCCAAATTCGGACTAGTTGATCGTAGCTACCGCTGACAATCAACGTGCCATCTCTATTAAAATTAATTCCAGTTACGGGATCGGAATGAGCGGGCAATGTTTTCAAACATTCTCCTTTTTCAGCATCCCATATTCTAATTGTTTCATCAAAACTACCACTCGCAATATAATTGCCTTGTGGTGCATAATTTACACAAAATACAAAATGAGTATGACCTCGCAGTATTTTCGAAGCTTGCAATGATTCAGTATGAGTAGGCTCAAAAATCCCATAAATACGCAAAGTTTTGTCATCACTGGCACTACAAATATGAACAGAATTTGGATGCCAGTCGATGTCACTAATTCCCTGTGTGTGTCCTTCCAGCGTTTTAAAAAGAGTGCCTTCAGAAGAGTTCCAGATCTTAATGGTTTTATCTGAAGAGCAACTGGCTATCCATTTTCCATCCGGGCTAAATTTCACACAGCTAACCGTTTTTTTGTGTCCTGCCAACTTGTATTTTAATTTGTAATTTGGAGAGGCTGAATCGAGTTTTTGCCTCTTATTATTGTCCAAGTCAGATTGAATTTCTTCTGGGGCGGGACGCACCAAATCAGTTTTGACTGCCATTAGATTGGTCATTTTCACGTGTTTCCTCCTAATCCCGGACTCTAAAAGGAGTTATTCTTGTATTCCGTTTTTGATTGGATGTTACACGTGAACGTTGTTTAATCAAATTTTTAAGACAATCTCCCTCAATCATTCACACTAAATAGTCTGCGGTTCTATGTTAATAGAATCTCCTGGGAAATGTTTAGGATATTAATGAATGGTATAGAAAAAAGATCATTTAGATTTTTTGGTTGAACTATTCTACATATTTTGTCAAATGTTTATT
>JADGIG010000263.1:0-11346 GCA_018985235.1 Sanchytrium tribonematis
TCAACCAGAGCGAACGAGTGCCAAGACAGTGATTGCAGCTCAACCTGATGTTTATTTGAAAAATGACGTGAGACGTAAAAGTTTCATGGTCATTCAAAACGTATCTAAATGCTTATGTAGCCTGTTCAAGCACCTGTGATTAAACCAGATACAGTCAACGAGTCTGAATTAGAAGAAATGCCAGAATTAGAATTACTAGATTGTATTCAAATTGACAGGGATTGTGAAGTGGAAATGGATACGCGTTTGAATATGCTGATGATTTGGAGAGACTCACAACGGTTTAAATTATATGATTTGCCAGTTCAAGAGTGGTATGATCGTATCGTGATGGTCAGAAATTTGTCAGATTAAAATCAATAAATATATGCATCTCTACGTCTTCCAAATGCATGTTTCAGTCATGAAACGAGGCCACGTTTTTATTATTGATTCATGAGAAAAAATCAATTATTACTCATTCCATCTTCCCCAGAAACTCTCAAAAAATATTTAAATCCAAATGAAAATGTGGTTTATTTTGGACATGCATCAGAACGCGTTGGATTACTTTCTAGACCACGGTATATATCCATAACAGATGAGGGAAGACTACTCATACTCCAAAAAGCATCAACTAAAAAAGATCCCCTTGATTTAAGCACATTATCATTTCAATCCAGTCATTCCGGATTTTCTAGTCAAAAATCAACTCCAAAAATAGAATCAAAATCAAATCATAAACCAGAATCAGTGGTAGATGGTCAAGATAATGTTTATTTAACCACTGATTCGCGTTTAAAAAGTTTTCTAGTCATTCAAAATGTCATTTATATTCATGTAGCCCTTTAAAAAAGAAGAAGAGGTACCAGAATTGGATTTATTAAGTGTTTTGATAGTAGATGTACTATTTAAAGTGAGTATATCTAGTAAAAATGAATTGTGGATTGAACGTGAAAATGAGAGACATCGATTATATGATTTACCTGTTCAAGAATGGTTTGATCGATTAATGCTGATGAAAGAGTTGGCGGAATAAAATTATGTACTTTTGTTGTGAGATCACGGGTTGTACATGTGACTATAGCAAGCGAATTGAAGAATTGAAATAGAATTGGTCTAAAATCGACGTTTCTCTAGATGTTTTGAGGAGAAAGATCTGAAAATGAATTGAAAAGAGCGATTGGAATTTAAATCTCTAAATAAATTTAGATCGCAGTTATATTTGCAAGAAAATTCCTTAGAAACTACCGTCGCTTACATTCAAAACAGAAAAGACATGCATCCTAAAAGAAGAATACATCTCTCGTCGCCAATTGTAATCAAACATAATGGACAAAACTGGAATATATAAAATTAAAGTAAAAAATATGGCAAATTTTAATATTGTCAAAAGTAGAACTCAAATCAATATGCCTTAATATGTCAATAAATTTGGTCTTTCTTTCTTTTGAAAATTCTCCTTGAAATTTGAAATTGACCTCTAATTCCAATTCAATTCTCTAATTTAGATCAAAATTAATTCTTTAATTCGTTTGCTATACATGTGACTCAATCTTTTTAATTTCATTGGTTAAAAGAAATGAAAGGAGTTATTTGTACAACCTCAAAATGTATTTAGAGAGAGAAGGCACACACAGAAGGAGATGTTGATGATGTTGATTGCAATTGTGATGGCGGAAGCTGTTCCTTTATATTTCTGGAAATTGAATTCACCTTTTGTTACTTTCTATGATAATCATGGTGATGTAACTGTTAATAAGAAAAGATGGTCATGTAATAGTTCAATGAACACCCATGGGTCACATATCAAGTCCAATGACTGTCTTGACATATTTGACATTCGAAAAGGTACTACAATTGATGTCAATGGTTTATTTAAAGCAGTCAACAAAGCATGGAAAGAGGGCTATGTGGTACGATTTGGTCTAAATAATCAAATGATTTCACCTAGTGTTGCAGGTCATACTCCGACGGGAGCAGTTTTGACCCTGTAGACCCAAGGGGGGTCACGAGGGGTAACAAGGGGTTTGAGGGATTTATGATTGGTTCTTATATATTACAAAGACTTGTGATATATAAGGGAACCAATCAATTAAAAGACCAAAACACATATAAACGGGACATCCCCGAATAAATATCTATGTCAACGACTTCAAACTATACGCAACACCTAGATTTAGTGAAGATGAATTTCAAGATAAATTAAGAAGCATGAACGGCGAACTAAGAGATAGTAGAATAACATGGAGGAAACGAAGACAACGTCGAATCAAGAGTGAAAAATTTCAAGATAACTTAAGAAGCCTGAACGGCGGCGACGAAAGAATAACAGGTAGAAAACGAAAACACCAAGAAAATACCAATTCTTAAATAAAGTCCCTATTTATTCAACAATCTGTCTATTTTCATAATATCCCCATCTCGTTGTGGATTATTCACAAATTCAAATAATTGATACACCAATGGATGTTGAATGGCACGACATGATTGATAATGGGTTCACAGAGTCTCTTGCGGTTATTCTTGTTGCTAAAACCATGCGGATAAACAGATTTTAAAGGAGGCATGTTATTTGAAGAGTCGCCGTAATAAAATAAATTCAAGATGGGCATGGGATAGAAATGGATGACATTTCATGTTTGAAAAAGACAGGGGAATTTGCGATGGAATTGATTAGTGGATGGAAATGAAAGGGGTCTACAAAAAATACAAACAAAGAAATGTTTTTGTATTTGATTCATGTAATTGCAATATTTACTTTTCACATAAAAAATGCAAGTGAAAACATCATTGAAATAAGGGAGATTTCAAATGAGAATAAAGAGAGATCATGGTGCTTGTGGAATTACAATTATGATATGACACAAGGTACATCCAACAGTGCAAATATTAATGACAAGTGTCGCACGCACGCTAGAGAGAATGTATTTATTGAGGGGACCGTGTCCCTTTATAGGGAATCCGAGACATTTCATTGGCCTTTATTAAGCCACCCCGATGCTGTAAACTCATTGATCATCGATGGTAGCTATACCAGATCGATAAGCCATCTTCAATGGTCATTGGGACATTCTGCCCACCTAAAGAATGTCCTCTCCTCAATTTATGATGCAGACCAATGATGCAGACCATGGAATTAATCGACGAATATTAAGTCGTTCGGGAACTCCATGTCTATCCAATGTAATTGTATTGTTTAAGTGAAAATGGGTTATTTTAAATGGTCCTTCTTGTTGTGGATCCCATTTGCTGGTTAAATCGCGTTCTGTCTTTCTAATAAATACTAAGTCATTGACTTTAAATAAATGTGCAATTCGATTTTTATTTAATCTTGCAACATCTTTGGTAACTTGATTTGGTGTGGTTTTATGTATGTGTTCTAGTGAATTGTACAATGGCATTAGCATATTTAAATTGAAAATAACTTCAGAAGGCGATTTACCTAACGAAGAGTGGAATGCGGCGCGTAAGGAGAATGCAATTGATTGGGAATTCCTTGCCCAATCATTGACACCGGTACAACGAATCATATTGTTGATTGTACCATGCATTCTCTCGCATATGCTATTTGCTGTGGCCATATATGTGGTTGTAAAAGTGTGGCGAATGCCGTATGAAGCGCACAATTCCGAAATCTCTTTTGATTTCAAATTTGCGCCTTGATCAGAAAGCATCACAAGCGGTCTGGGATAGCGATTAAGCCACCAGTCATCAATCGCTTGCGATACTGTTGGGGCTAATTGGTTTTGTAGCGGAATCAATTCACACCACCGTGAAGAAATGTCGATGATAGTTAATAAATATTTAAATTCTTCATATTCTGGGTCATCTGAGGACGGAAATGGTCCTTGTAAATCAACAGCAATAATTTCAAATGGTGAAATGTTATTATGAATGTCTGTTGGTTTTAGTTTACCATATTGAAGTGCATTTTTCTTTGATTTTTTACAAATCAAGCACTTGTTTACATGAGATTTGATTTGTTGTCTCATTTTTGGCCAGAAACAGATTGAATTCAATATGTTATTGGTTCTTATTTCCCCTGGGTGTAAATATGATTCATGTACCCAAGAAATGACCTTATTTTGAAGTGAATGTGGTATATAAATTTGTTTATTGTGGAGCAACACTTTTGTGCCTTGTACTTGCTCCAATGTGAGATATTTAAAAGTGTTAAGCTGTTTATTTGTCAGCTTAGAAAGGTCATTAGTGGCAATGCACGTAATGAAAAGAGATAAAAGAGCATCTTTCTCTTGATGTTCTTTTATAATTTCAATTGAAAAAGGAAAATCGATATTTGAAATTTCCAACATCTCTGGATGTGGTTCTGACTCATAATATCGGCTTAAAAGATCAGCAACTGGATTATCAGTGCCTTTAATGTGTTTAAATTCGGGATTGTATTCCTGAATTCGAGCAATATATCGTTGTAAAGTCATTCCTTTGATGGAATTGAGATATTTTATATTTACATTATCACAATAGATAATAATTCTGTGGCCAAAGAGCATGGTATGTAGATGTTCACAAATTAATTTAATGGCCAAGATTTCTTTCTCACAATGGATTGACGAATTTGGGATTCGCTTAATTTGCGAGAATAGAAATAAATTGGTTGAGGAGTGTCATTTTTAATTTGAAAAACGACTCCACCAATTCCGTAATCCGAAGCATCCGTCATAATGTGGAATGCTTGTTGAAAGTCAGGATAAACGAGAAGGGATGCTTTAGCCAGTGATTCAGTGGCTTGAATCAATGCCGCTTCTTCAATTGTAGTCCACTGGAATTTCACTTTCTCAGAGGTTAATCTGGTCAGTGGTTGCAAAACGGATGAGAGTTGAGGTATAAATCGGCGAAAGAAATTCAGCGCGCCTAGTACACTGCGTACTTGTCGTCTCGTTTTTGGACGTGGCAATTTTAGTAAATCGTCTACTTTTGCCGGATCAGGTTGCAATCCTTCAGAATTTAACATAAAGCCGAGATATTTGATTTGTTTTTTTGCTATTTCGCATTTCTTATTTAATTTAATGCAATTATCTGACAGAATTTGAAATACCTGTCGTAAATGAATTGAATGTTCATCCATATTGCGGGACATGACTAAAATATCGTCAATATAAATTCGTACAAATGATAAATGACCTAATAAATGGTGCATCATGGATTGGAATGCCTCAGGTGCGCATGATACACCCATTGGAAGGCGCAGGAACTCATAAGTTCCAAATGGTAATGAAAATCCGGTAAATTGTCTAGATTCTGGATCCAGCATCACATGAAAAAATCCAGATTTTACGTCTAGAATAGAAAATATCATACCTGGCACAATGCCCATGAGCAGGTCGTCAATTGATGGGATAGGAAAATTGGTACGTGCAATGTACCTGTTGAGAGTTGCACTAAAATCAACTACTAATCTACCAGTGCCATCCTTTTTAGGGACAACAAAGTCAGGTGAAGTAAAGATGCCTATTGATTTTGCGATAATATTTTGTTGAAGTAAATCATCCACTTGTTTTCTTAGAGATCCCATCATTGATTCTAGAATTCTGTAATATTTCCTTCTAAAAGGAGGTGGAGATTTATGAAAGTAAAATTTATACTGGAAATTGCGAACGACACCAGGACTATCTTGAAAAATATCTTCAAATTCTTTGATTAATTTATCCAAATCAGTGTGAATTTCTTCAATTGCAATTGATTGGTCAATGAATATTTGTGCTCATTACAAGCCAAGATACTCTTTTTAAAATCAATTACAAAGTTGAATTCTTTTAATAAATCAACTCCAAGTATGCATTTGTGAGAAATGCTGTCTGCAATATAAAATTTTACAACTTTAGAAATTGAAGGTGAGATTGCAGTGAGTTGGATAGGTACATCTACTGTACCAAGAATATTAAATGATGTGCCAGAAGCAGTATAGAACTGGCTATCTGAAATAGTTGGCGTAATGCCAAGATAATTAATAAAATCTTTACTCATAAAACTGGCACTTGCACCAGTGTCAACCAACGCATTTGTTGGGTTTCCAGAAATTAAAACAGGCATTGAAGGACGTCCATCAATTACATTTAGAGTGTATCTTGATTTGGACGCAAGATATCCCTGTTTTAATTCAGGGTCTTCTGTGTGCCCCTTTTTTAAACAGTCAGCAAACGTACAAACAGCACCAGGTGTATGATATGCCGTTTTTGTAGACGCATATTTGTTGATGGAATTTTGGGGAATTTTTGGATGCTCTTAAATTTTTTATTTTTTCCAAATTCCTTAAAGGGACGTTTAGTCGGTTGATACATCAATTTGTCATTGTATTCAAATTGTTCAATATTAAATTCGGCTCTTTTTGCACGCTTAAAGGCTTCTTCAATATTGGCACAATCCTCAGAAAGAACTTCTTTCTGTAATTCCGGGCGCAATCCTCTTATAAAGGCAAATAATTTATCTTTTTCTGTGATTTTATCTGATTCCGATCCAGATATATCACAAAGATGAACTTTGGAGTCAAAAATCAATTTATATTGGGCAGTTGATTGTTGTTTGCCCTGACGGTATGCTCTCAATTCATTGTAATATTGAGCATATGGGTCTTCGCCCACAAATTGAAGCTGTAGGCGTTTCATAGCACTTGCTAAGGTTTCTTGAGGGCCAAATGAAATATAACTCATGAGAGCAGCCCCGTTTAAAGCTCGTTGTAAATTCCACAGTTTGTCAGCCTCTGTCCATTTGGCTTCTTCAGCAATAAATTCGAATTGCTTCTTGAAAAATACAAAATGTTCGTGAGCCTTTATTAAGCCACCCCGATGCTGTAAACTCATTGATCATCGATGGTAGCTATACCAGATCGATAAGCCATCTTCGATGGTCTTTGGGACAACAAGGAATTGTTTGATAAACTAAAAGATTATTCAAGAATGAATCTGCTAATAGAGCTTTCTAATATTCGCAACACTGCCAATTATGGCTGTGATTTTCTATTAAGTGAAATATTTGATGTTGGTCAGTTTGTTGCTACATTACAGTTATGCGGTAATTTGTTCTCAGATGCACCCAGATATCGTAAATTCAATAAAATGGACTGAAATTGATTTTGTGCAACATGGATCAAACATGATTTTCTTTTCATTTTGTACATTTGCCAATATGGCATTTCAATCATCAGCATCACTGTCGCAATTAATTAAATTTGCTGCAACTCCACAGCATCCAATTTTATCTAGAAATCGACCATTTGCAACTATAAAGGCACCTGTTGCTCACAAACATCCATTTAAGCACATTCAATTAAGTAGTCAACGTGATAAAAATGATGAATCTAATCGGAATCTATTATTATCATTTTCCATCCAATTAAAATGGCAATTTAATTTTCCAAATTTGCAATTTTTTACTGATTTATCCATCAATGATTTCATCACTCTGCTAATATCTACTCGTGATCAATTATTAAATGCAAATTTATTATCCAATATCAAATCCATTGATTTACAACATGCATTGGAATCATTCACACCCATAGTTCCAAATTCTAAAAATCAATTCAAATTATCCACTCATCAACAAATCATATTCTCCAAATCACTCTTGTATACACTACACATCTGCACCATTATTTCTTATTTAATCCAAAATACCATTAAAAAACGATTATTTTTAGTTTTACTTGTATTGCATTTTGTATTTTATATATTTAAATTATTGAATATATTACCATTTACACATGTTTGTATCCATTATATCCAATCCTCATATGGATTATTGAATCATTTATTGATGAAATTGACATTTTATGATGTTTTGCAAATTCAAAAGAATAAAGTGAATCAGAGAATATTAGAAATACAGAATATTGTACGTAATGTAGAGTCAAATCATAAATGAGGTCATTTGAATTCTATTGTTTAAGAATCAGCGTGATCAGGGGATTCTTGTGATTGTTTTGAGAGCTGTGATTGGTGAATAGAGATGAAAGGAGTCATTTGTACAACCCTAAAATGTATTTAGAGAGAGAAGGCACACACAGAAGGAGATGTTGATGATTTTGATGGCAATGACCATAGCTTTTGATGCAAAGATTATGAAAGGGGATATCGAATTTATTACATTGATTGATAAAACACCTTTAGAAAGCAAATTAGAAAATAAAAGTTGGGAATGTTCTGCCGTTGTGAATCGAAGACCTTTTGTTGTAGAGAATTGTGATGTAAAAATGTCATATAAACAAGTTATAGAATTGATATTGGAGTACAAGTCTGAAACAAATCGCGTTTTAATTGGCACTGAAGTTATTTCATATGAAACATATAAAGATGTTTTGAAAGCTATGAACGAACAAAATGAATTAGATCTGGGATATTGGTAATAAATTAAGTAATACATTTACAATAATTGAAAGTTACATAAACTTAATCAATAATTAACTACATCTCAATGAAAAGATTATTAATCTGGTAAATTAGCCATTCAATTCAATCACCATTAATGTTCATTTCAAGTGACCCCCGGGGCACTTGCTCATCCCCGGTGCCATGGAGCTACTAGTGTACAAGTCTCTATGTGCAGGGTTACGGTTCTTCTTCGGGTCTACTAGCGGGTTTTTTGATGCTGGTGTTCTCTGAAAAACATTAAAAAAAAGTGACACAAAATACCCCATCAAACATGATTTGGTATTCCATTGTACTGTCTATTTCCATAACTATTAAAATTGGTGCGCATATGATTTGCAGAGATCAATTCCCTAGTGAAATAGTGGGTAATAAACTGTGGATATGCGTAACAATGAATGTAAAAGAAAAAAGAGGATCACATCTTGGTGAATTAAATGTAGATGAACTTTATAATTTGATTCAAAAATTAAATCCATCTGAAATTCAGTATCAAACTGATATGGTGAATGTAGTGCAACAACTTGGATTAATAAACGTCGATTTATTTAAAAATTCATTATTAAAACTCAATGGAGAAATTGCCAAGTATCTGATGTAGAATCACTTGATAATACAATGATGCAAGTCAATGGCGTATAAATGAATCAATAAATGACATTTAGACAGTTTTGCACTGTAAAATGTGTAACCATTTAAAACAGTAAAATGAAATGGATTGGTGTAGAGAAATGAGAGGAGTCCATTGTACAACACCAAATTGTATTTGAACAGAATCAATCTCATTTCAAAATGTTGATTTATTTAGTACCTTTATTTGCAATTGGGAAAGTTGTGACCATTCAACACAAGGGTGTCAAGATTTATACTTTGAAAGAGAAGTCATCAGAACAGTGGACTTGTAAAGCACATGCTGCTGACATTAATTTAAAAGATTGTAAAAAGTTCATGAAAACAGAGGATATTGTTGAATTTGTATTTAAGCATCAACATTATGAATTATATGTCAATGCTATGCGTTTTCATCCATCTATTTATCAAGATGTTAAAGAAGTCATTGAATCGTCATATGGATCAATTGAATAAATCATTTGATAATGTTTGTTTCAAAATACTTGTGCAACATTTCATTAAATTGCATTGGCGTAGAGAAATGAAAGGAGTTATTTGTACTACCAATTGTACTACCCCAAAATGTATTTGAAGTCAAATGTGAATTGCATTTAAAATGTTTGTTTATTTCACTTTATTATTTGGATTTGTCAAATATTTGAATGTGATTATTTATAATCCAGATAGAAAGCATCGCATTAAATTATTAGATCAAACACCCGATAGAAGCATTTTTGATAAATCATGGGATTGTTCAAGTGAGGGAACTTATTCATATCCTGATTTGTTCAGTGGTGAATGGCTGGATGCCACACATGAACCAGAAAAATGTGAATCAAGCATGGAAACCTATTATATGATTAGATTCATTGAAAAATATGTTAAAGCGCCAGGGTACAAAATTGAAATTGGAGGAAGAGAACTACAATTCCCTCTTGAGAATGATACTAAAGAAATCATGATAAATTTAAACTGGTCAGCATATTCCAAATTGGATGTGATGATTACTGATGAAAAATCAATTAATTTCATTAAATTACAAGATCAATCACCCGATTCGCCCGTTGAAGACAAAAAATGGAAGTGTTTGAGTATGGGATATTCATATGAGCAATATAAATCGTATTCAACTTATGGCATCCTTAAAGTATTGGGATGTGATGGAAACATGGATATCAACAGTGTGATTAAATTTATTCAGGGATATAGTCAAGCAGCAAAATATAAAATTGAAATTGGAGGGAAATTGACTAGATTCACTTATCAGAGTAATGTTAAACAGATGATGAAGGATTTGAATAATGAATAAATGACATTTGAGATTGACTATTTTTGTATCTCCTTGTGATTTAAAATGGCGAATCAAATTGGATTTAAATGAACACCAAATTCCCCCTTAAAACATGATGATGATTTGGTTTTCTATTGTAATGGCATTGGCAGATATTACTGTCGAAACTAATGATTATCGCCAAATTTCATGTCAAGATGAATTTGCAGAAAGAAAAGTAAAAATCGGTAATAAAATGTGGAAATGTTTAGGGATTAACTTAGACACTAAAAAAGCAGTTAGAAGTGAAAATAATTTGAATGAAATTCTTGAGATGATTAAAGACTATGAATCAGTTTTGAAATTGGTTCGAATTAATATCAACAATATGAATTTGAATTTAGAAGCACCATTTGATTCAAAATTGTTTCTCATTGCATTGAAATATGGAAATGGTGAATTTAATAATGATTTTCACTTGAGTATACAAAATGTAAATAAGACAGAAACTGTAAATTATGTAGATTTGACAACTCGAAAGTTAAACATTGAAAAGAAACGATTTCAAGCGGGTGTCAATTTGGGAAAGTATCAAAAAAAGGGCAAAAGACCTAGAGGTAAAAAGAATAGTATTGGTTTCAAATCATTAGCCGTAGTCGTCTCGGAGTTTCTTAATGATTGTCAAACAAATTCACATCAATGCAAAGTATTTGTCAATGGACAAGTCATTTCATCATTGACAACTGTTGCTTATAAATTTTATCTTTTTAAAAAATTGTTTAGTAGTCAAGACATCGAGCAAGCATTTCAAAAAGCCAAACCTGACATGAAAGATAAAAAGACGCAATAAAATTCAATTTATTTCACTTAATTCCATTTTAGAATCATTTAAAGTGGGAAAATGTAATGAATTCATATCCACATCACAAAATTTAGTTTTAATATCCTTGTAAAAATCAACTAAAATCAACATTCGTAAGGAATAAAAAAAGATTCTTAAATGTGCTTCAATTAATTGATATTTTTGATTGGTAGAATACAATATATTGAGTATTAATGAGATGCATACAATGCAAATTAATAGGGAAAAGAATAAAA
>JADGIG010000264.1:0-11332 GCA_018985235.1 Sanchytrium tribonematis
TTATCAACCAGTTTGACGGGATATCTCTATTATAAACACAAATTAGAGTATCTACGGACTATATCTGTGTATTCTACATTCACGGCATTGTGTATTGGAATCATTGGATTATTTTATGAGGATTTATTATATAGATTATTAATGGGATGTCAATTACTCATTTCTATAGCAATTGGGATTTATTTCATCATTCATAAAACCAATTCTCTAGTCAATGGGAGTATCGTGACTGACAATATGCAAGAATCTCATGTAGATGCAAATAAACAGCCATTAAGTGCAAAATCAATGAAAATTGATACGAAATTGAATAATGTGATGAATGATATTGCTGATTTTATTAAAGTAGAACAGATTTTTGAGAAGTCACCTGTCAAATCTCCATTAAAATCACCTTCTAGTGCGACTAATACGAATAAAGGAGAATTAAGAAGATCTATGAGGATTAAAAATCAATCGTTTACTCAATAAATTGATTTTATTTATTCCAAATATTGCTTATCCACTAGTGCTTTATTAATTTCAGTTCTGAGATGATTAATTTTGTGTTGAAGTACTTCTTGCACCCTCACTATTTCATTTACAAGTTGTAGAATAGCCTTTAATTCATTTTGACTGGTTTGTTCGTTCACTTTTGATATTACAAATAATAATCGATAGATTAATTGGATACATTGTATTGGTTGGTCATTTATGTAGATTTTAGTGACAAGAATGAGCTAAAGGTAAGGTATTTATTAATATCGAGTCTCCTTAAATAGATGGTGCAAGTAATTGCGTGTCACCATCTCTCCAATAAACAATTCTATCATTCCAATCAATTGTGTCGACGTAATTAACGACATTATCGTCGTCGTTAATGTCATCCATGACATCCTGCCCCTCAGTGGAATCTTCATAGTATGGCATAATTCTTCGAATATTCACAGATTCCACTTCTCCATTTTCTTTTTCAATTTTAAACACATTTCGACTTTTCAATTCAATAATTTTATAAGGTCCCAACCATGACTTAGAGAATTTGGTCTTTTTAACTGGATTTTTTAATAAAACCAAATTTCCAACATTGTAATTGTGATCAATTCTGTTTGCATTTTCTCGATTTAAATTGTACAATTTTAATTTCTCATTATCAACGTTTCTCTTAGTTATTGGCAAAGAGGGTAAAACCATATCCATTCCAAACACTGCATTTCCTGGCGTGGTGCCTATACTTGAATGGTAACTAGATCTCATAATCCAACTAATGGCTGGTAAATGTAGATGCCAATTAGTCAAACCCTTTGTCCTTAAATGTTCATTTACAACTCCATGACTTCTTTCACAAATTGAGTTGCATTGGGGATTGTAGCTTGTGGTGTACATGTGGGTTATCCCAAAACTTTCTAACAATTCTTCAAATTCATTTCCTAAAAAGTTGGTACCTTGATCTGTGAGGACAAACTGCGGGCGAGGGAATTTGCAAATCCAATTTTGATCAAACACTTTAGCAACAGTTTTCCCAGTAGTCTCTTTAAGCGCGATGAGTTCTACTAGTCTACTTTTAATGTCTATAATGCTCAAAATATACTTGTATTCATTTCCATCTGCATCTTCAATGTCTTCTTCTGTCAAATCTTTATCACTGATAATTGGACCAATGATATCACAAGCAACTACTTGGAAATTGCCGATATTTTTATCAATTTCCCCTAATTCTAGTTTCCCATATTTCTTTTTGTTCATCTTAAACACTTGACAAGTGTGGCACAATCTCACAAAACTCTTTACATCATCTTGTAATCTATTCCAATGCACATAATTACTAATTGTATTGTACATCCTTTGATATCCGGGATGGCCGAATTCATTGTGGGTCCATTCAAGAATCTTGTTTTGCATTACTTTTGGAATAATCATTTTGTAGCTATCTTTCTTGCACAATACTTCGAAACCTTCAATATCCCTTAGTGTAATGGATTTTGTGCGTAGATACTCTGCATCTCTCAAAAGAAGTGGTGCAAGTTCTGGATCATTGTGTTGTGATTGTTTTATTTCTTTTGGGGACAATGGAAATAAATCAACAGAAAGCACAGTTGGTGTAATTTGTGCAAAATTCAATCTTGATAAATAGTCTGCGACCATATTGCTAGCACCGGGAAAGTGGTAGACAATGGGTTGGAAATCACAAATTTCTAAATAATATCTTTGCAACTTGTGACTTGCAGAATTCTCCAAGTACGACAAGTTAAGTGAGTCAGTAAATATAAATAATTCACATCCAAACAACAGTTTTCGCAAATGCTGCAACACTGAAATCATGGCTAATGCTTCCTTGTGGACTACTGTGTATCTAATTTGTGTTGCTGTAAACTTTCTACTATAAAAATAAATTGGACATGGTCCATCTGGATATTTGTATTGCACAATGACGGCGCCTATGCCATAGTCAGAGGCATCACAATAAATGTAAAACGGAGATTCAAAATCTGGGTAATACAACAGTGTTTTCTTAATCAAAATATTCTTTACAACAGTTAAACGCTTCTCATGTTCTTCCTTCCAATCAAATTTGATTCCTTTTTTTGTTAATGCGGACAGTGGTGCTAGTAATGAAGCACAATTTGGAATAAAACGTTGAAAAAAATTGATACTGCCCAATATACTTCTTAATTCTTTTACACAAGTTGGTGGTGGTAGCATCATCAGAACTGAAATCTTCTCTGGGTTGGCTTTAATGCCTTCTGCTGTCAAGATAAATCCAAGGTACTTCAATGAATTTGTTGCAAATTGGCTTTTCTTAAAATTGATTCGAACATTGTGAGCAAATAAAATATCCATCACTGTCTTCAAATGCTTTAAATGTTGTTCAGCAGATTCGGACAGAATCAAAATATCATCCAAGTAAATCAACACAAAGTCTAAATGTCCAATACAGATTGTATCCTTTGGGACAAAAGACAAAAATTTCCCCTTGCAGATTTCAACATTTGCATCATGATAAGAATGATAGAGATGATCTGTTTCCCACGTGCGTAATAAATTTATTTTTTGCAACATCTTTCACAATGGAACCCAATTCAACTGATATTCTACCTCAAACAGATGAATTGAGTGTCTTTCTACCACCAAATCAACAAATGCTTCAACAGGCACAACATAAAGGATATACACGGCTTGAAATTGAAGATTTTATGAAGAATTTATTTGATACCAAATTGACAGAGATGACATTCAAATCGCACGAAGTACCACGTAAAAAGGGTGGAACATATTTGTATTTAGTGGGCCATTGTAGGGGATTCACTATAATTCCAAGTCAGGAAAATAACAAATGCACCAAAAGATATTGCAAAATGGAAATGAGGGCAACACGCAGTCCAGATAACCATTTATTTTATTTTAATTTAAAGGATTTTCAGAATAATGATCTTTTCCATAATCATTCTTTTTCAAATTATTCTGTCATTTTCAAAAAGAAAACACTCCAAGCAGACTATCCACAAGTCCTCAAATTTATTGTTGATTCAAAATCTGCTTATTTAACTGTAAAACCCATTTCACGCATGATCAATTTGACATTCAATATTGTTTGTTCTAGGAATTTAATAAACAATATTAAAGCAGACTACTACAATTTGGAAGAGTTACTTGTTGCAAGTCATGAAGTAATTGATTATGAGATGGTTTACACAAATAATGGACCAAATGAGCAGAATATTCAAAACCTGAAATTTCTATTTATTTACTTTAAAAAGGCATCAGATACTATCAATATTCCATCCCCGGTAGTATTTGATTCTAATTTCAACATTACTGGGATATCCGGATTAAAACTTATTATTTTTAGTGCCAAAAATAACATGGGCAAGGCGGTTAATTTAGCAGTGGTTTACATCTATTCTGAGAATATGGACTACATCAAAGATGTTCTAGACATGTTCATTCAATATTATCCCCATCCCATCGTGTCATTCATGACAGATAGGGACAGTGCATATCTTGCCACTTTAAAAACGCATTTCCCCCATATCCCTCATATGTACTGCATTTGGCATATCATGCAGAATATTCGTATCCAGTGGACATCTATTAGCCAAATACATCGTGAAAGGATTGCCAATTACATCCAATCCATTGCAAATATCAGAATGCAAGAAGTACTTTCAATTCATTTAGAATGCCCAACAAACCATTGAATATTTAGCAAAGTATATCAATAAACACAATCTACAATCCGTGCAGCAGTGCGTGATTAATCTAATCCAGAATAAGGAGAAATGGGCATTTTCATTCTACGCCAATCACATTGCCACATTGGGAATTAAAAGCAGCCAGATTGGCGAATCCATGAATGCACTAGTTAAAGCATTAACAGATAGAAGATGTGGACTAGTCAGATCAATTAAAGTCGCATTATTGATCTCAAATGAACAACTTACCCAATTTGACCAAAAACTTGCTGAATTACGGCATTTTTATGGGATTGAGGATATTCTATCCCCATATGCTAGCAGATTATTTGATGAGCAATATGACATGGTTAGAAAGTGTCATATTGACATGTTTGATTTGTTCGATAATAATAATGTAGTGATTGGGCATAAATTTAATGTCACATACACCAATAGCCTGCGAAATCATATGACAGTCTATCGTAAGTATCACAGAGTCATGCAGGACTCAGAATGGTGTCATTTGGATGAATCACAAGGCAATCAAGACATCCAAGAAACATTTGTTGTAAAATATACAAATGGCTACTTAGAATGCCAATGCAAGCATCAACTAGTATTCCACATGCCTTGCAAACACATATTAGCTGTATACGGAGAGCATTTTGACTCCAAAACACGCCAATTAATCCCAAATATATGGTATTTCCAAAAATCCTCTTTAGAGACATCCTTGATCATTAGAAACAATCCAGTGGTTCAAGAGGATGTGCTAATAGCAGAGGATGCCTCCAAAGCTGTTGATTTGGATGTAAAGAAGGTGTATGATCCTGTAGCAACACGAAAGACACTCATCAAGTACGGATACGAATTGAAAGGATTTTTGGATCGACACAATGTATGTCATTTGGATTTGGAGCGTACATTCAGTGATTTCATGGTGATAATGCATAGACGACACGGCAATAAATGACTTTGAGTGGGCATTGACTGGGGGTGTTTTGAGGAGAAACTTGTAATTTTTGTTTTAAAATGCTTAAATATTTTTTATAGCTTTCAAATAAATAGATTAAGAGTTGATATTAATGCAAATAGCTTCAAATAAAAATGTTCTATAATGTAGAATGTATTACAAGTAATTGTGTTGGGAATGTTATGCAATGATTTCCATGTTGCACAATTGATGTTCAATTTTGTTGTTGAATACTCAAAACTCTCACAAATGTGTCGATCTGAGTAATATTTATGTCAAAATATACCTACTTTTAACTTAATTTAGCTCAAATACATATTAATATTATCAATTGGCATTTCCTGTGATAAATTGCAACACCCTGCGCAAAGATACTTCATTGATATGGGGTTTTCATTATATTGATGTCAGAAACCTCAATAAAAGCTATTTAAAATTGTTAATCTGCCACATACAGTATGCTGAATGTTTATGGTATTGATTGGTAGCTAAATGGCAAGCATTTTGTTGTATAATTTCGAATTATAAGTAATCATTTATTATACACATATATTGTACATATTCATGTATCCAGCAGCATGGTTCTATTAGAAAACCTCGAGTTGATTTCCCTTTATCGATACGCCATAGAGCACAGACGCTTGCAAATTTTAATCAGTAAAACAGTAGCGTATCAAAAATGAACAAATAAAGATGAATGCTAGATTGTAGGAACAGACTTGCATATCTTTTCAGTTGTTGATTAGTAGACAGGAACAAAGCAGTGATCTTTGACTTGATCTTTGCATCGAGGGGTATCATCATGATCAAAATTGCGTAATTTTGATCTTATCTGCTTATCTAGATTTTTGTCTTTTGTCCCATGTAATACGACCCGTGTCCAATAAGACTCTGCATTATTTCCTGGAATGCCTCCACTGAAGTGCACAATCCTTGGGGCATTCTTAAATATCTGTATGTCCCAAATGGTAATGTAATGTTTACAAATTTGGCAAATGATTCATCAATTCTGACTTGATTGTACCCTCCTGTGAGATCAATTGCTGTGAAAATCAGACATCTTGTAATTCTGTACAATAGTTCATTTATGGTAGGAATGTGAACTGATCTTCTAGCCAAAAATCGATTTAAATACTTGGCATTCATTAACAACCGTAGTTCTCCATTGGGTTTCACCGCAAAGAATCCTGGAACCGTGTGGGATGCTCCACTAACTTCTTTCAACATTCCTTCTTTTATCATCTTTTTGATCTTCTTCTTCGCTTTCTTCATAAGTTTAATAGGAATCCCATACGGTTTCACAATTCTCTTTGGGACTTCCCGAATCAATTCATTTGTAAAAATGAAACGCCTGGAGACCAATTCTCTAAATAACAGCAATAAAAAGCGTTTTACCTTACAGAAAACAGAAGAATTAAAGTATCAAAGTATCAAACAAGCATTCACAAGTTCCCCTTTACCCAAATCAGTTTATACCATTATTTATTTACATGGATTCCATGATAAATTAGAGGATTCATATGAATCAATGCCAATTAATCGAGTATGGCACTTGAGATTCAAAGAGTATTATGGGAATAATCAGACGCCAAAGATTACAGGCAATGTTATCAAGAGTATCAATTCAATTAAAGATAGTAAAGATCCGAAAAAAATCATTTACGAATTGATGATTGACTCTAAATTCCTCACAATTTTTAGATGATGACTCATTTCATAAGCCAAAAGACGTCAAATTACAATGGATTTCACCAAAGAGATATTTAGAGAGATTAAATATTGAATTTCACAAGGCATCCAACAATCCACCATTAAAACAAATGATTAATGTGCAGATTGTTTCCATCCGCACCCACTATTTAACAGAATCCACCCAATCAATTGCATCATCCATTAATAATTATGTGGCAGAAAAATCACGTCAATTTATTGGAAATGAAATTAACAAATATGAAAATGAAATTCAACTAGCAACTCAAATCAAATTAACTGCAGTAGAAATGGCAAAATATGAATCAATGGATACCAGACAAGAATCCAAATCACCAATTGTGGTACATCAATATTTTAAATGTTTATGTGAAACATTCCAATTATTTTATCCATCAATGAATATTGGAACTATTTACATGAATTTCTATGTCAAGGGAGTTAAAGAGGCTGTTGATAAGATTATTGAGAACGCAAATGAGAATATCAAAGTTTTAACAAAGGATGAAACAGCATTTATTTTGAATGATTTGATGGAAGAATTGAATGAGGCAAATCAAGCAGATCAAATGGTGGATGCAGCACAGCCAGTACCTCTACCAGTTCCACATGCATTACAACAAGAAGCAACAGATGCAAATATGGCAGATGTTGCAAATCATAATATCGAATTTGATTTAATTTTGGATGGGGAATCAAGAAAAGTCACCAGTGCCCCCAAATTGATCCAAGATGTGTGTCCAGTAGAACCCAAGTACGTATATCAAAATGGGGAGGATATCAGAGATTTACAAGTACCAGTTGAGAATATGGCAAAATTATTGATTATCCGTAAACATGTGCCAACAACAAGATGTGTTCTAATGGATCAGGGTGCAGAATCAGTATTCCATTTAACAAATGATGTCAAGGCAGAGCATGTCATTTCAAATAAACAAGTGGATATGATGCAAAATGGAGAAATAGCGTTGACCATTAATAATCAACAATATAGTCGATTAACTGACATTCCAAATGTCCCAATCACAACAATGTCAGTAAATTATATTCAGGAGTATCCCAAATCTTTTATTGATCAATTTATTCCAAATTGGAAATTTCCATTCAAAATACCAAATATGTCCTTTCAAGTCTGGATATTGATATGCTGGTATTATTTCATGATTATTATACTTGCAAATGGGATGATATTTCCATTGAAATACCATCCACAGACATTGAATTTGAAAATTGCTTCTTGGAATTGCAATGGAGATGTGGACAATATTTTACCACTAGCACGCGCATTTATGATTAACAACCACCAGGACATCATGTTTCTTTCAGAAACTAATTATGATGGCAATAAATTCAAAAATAGATTACATGGAGTAAAAGCCATTTCTAGTGTTGAATATGATAGAAATGAGCATCCACATTATGGAATGATGCTTTTAGTACTAGACAATGAACTAGCAAAGGAAATAAGCATCATGCATCTATCACCAACAAGAATATCTATTTTAATTGACGGATATGCAATTCATGGGATTTACAGAAAACATCGGCAAAATATAGAGCAGCTGATTAGTGAATTACTGGAGATAGAAACAGAGCACCATATTATAGTAGGTGACATAAATCACAATTTAATAAATCCTAGGACAGCAAATGACAGATTGGCAGTAGAAATTTTATTAGAATGGAATTTACAAGTTATTGCTAAAGACCGGAATATCACACGACATCCACGAGTGGCAACACATCAACCAAGTGATATAGATCACATCATTGTTTCTTGTCAATTAGCAGATTTGATTCAACAAGGAACTGTGCATTTAGTGGGACCAGAATTCTCAGATCACGATATCATATCATTTGAGTGCATATTACCAAGATTTAATCAAATATTGAAAGGTGCAAGATACAGAATTAATAAATTTGAGGATGTTGATAAGCAAACACAATATGCGGATAAATTGAAAGAGAAGTTGCTTGAAAGTGACATTGTTGACAAATTAAATAGTGTAGACTCGATGAATTCATTCAGTCAGGCTGTTAAATTGACTCATCACTGCATTAAAGTATCACTAAATGAGACAGTTGGAAAATCTAGTCCAAAATTGTTAAATTCGTTGAATTTGCCAAATTTGTTGCAGACTAGAGAATTAAATACCATTGTGATAAAATGGATAAGATTGCCAGCTACCATGACTATTTAAAGACACTCCCTCCACCAAAACAGCTGCAATTTGTAAAAGCAAAAACTGCAATATTTAACAGACAGATTACGCATAATTTGGATGTGAGAAATATAAATGAGTACAACAGGCGTATATGTGATCCGATGACTAGCCATCCCAATATATCCAGAGAAGAAATTGATCTCGCATTTTCTCAGTCTCAAGGAGATATTCATTTAATTGATTCTTCTACATTTATTGATATTATTAAGCATCTTCCCAAGCGTAAATGTCATGGAATCAAAGATATTCCTAATGAAAGCATCATTTATGGTGGCACATTTCTTCATGAACAACTCCTTAAAATTTTACAAATTATGATTAATACTGGATATGTACCCACTCAAATGGGAATTTCCACATTAATTCCAATTCCCAAAGTCATCTCACCTTCTTCAATCACTGAATTTCGCCCTATTTCACTTCTTCTAACAATCAGAAAGATTTTCGAATGTTATTTAAATTTTGCGATTAAAATCAAATTACCCCACAACCAATTTGGCTTTCAACGCAACAGTTCCATACATGATGCAGTGATGCACCTTCAGAGACTAATTAAATCAAAATCACGAATAAATCAACCAATCCAATACATCTGTTTATTGGATGTTAAGAAGGCTTACGATAGTCTGGATCGGAAGTCATTATTGAATTTATTTGGGGATTGCTCAGGGTAGCAGCATATCCCCTGCTTTATTTGCATTTTCTCTTTATCCTCTATATGATATTTATGATGATTTATTCAAATTACAATTTTATGCTGACGATATCGCGTTGACGGCTAATACAAAACATAATTTAATAAGAGCATTGCGCGAGATTCACAGTAAATTAAATGACATTGGGCTATCACTTAATCCTCAGAAATCAATAATAATTACGCATCCTAATTTATTGATTGAAAATGAGCAAATTATGGAAATTCCAACAACTTCAGAATCTCAAAGATACCTCGGTTATTACATAGATATTTGTGGTGTTAATAAAACAGTCATGTTTGAGAAGAAAAAGAAACAGATTGCATCTAAAATGGGTCATTTGAGATCACTTGGAGTATTCAAGCATGGTTTGCCATTATCCATTTCTACCACATTAATGACTGCGCATTTAACCCCTCTAATCGATTTTGGATTCCAGTGTATTCAATATACCAAATTGCAACACAAACAACTACAAACAATAATTAAAAAGCATGTCAAGAGGGTAATTGGTGCGAAAATGACAATCCCGAATTCACTTTTAGATTTAATAGCCAAAATGCCAAATACTAAGGATAGAAATGACTATTTGAATAAAAAGCAGAGAGTGCACTATGGATGGAGATTTTATATAGATAATACAAATGTGAATTTCCATAGAACAAATGGAAGTTTTAAATTCCACCCCTATTTATTGCAAAATCCAAAATCAATGACTGCAAAGTTATTAACATGGGATTTTAAACCAAATGCTAGAAGTAATGATTGTAGAACTTGTCATAACAGTCATTCATATTTATATGCGCGCTTGAAATGTTTTGCAACTCATCACAATTTACTTGATAATTTGCCTAATCAACCATCCAATGACCAAGGAAACAGCAAAACAAATGAGAATGAATATCCAAATGATAATATTCAGGAAAATATCACAGTGGTGGCTTGTGATGCATCAATTTCAAACAATAAAATTGGAATTGGATTAATTGTGAAAAATGCTACAAATGAGATTACAGATGAAATTAGTTATACAGTACTAGAAAATACAAATAAGAAACCATCATCCACTGAAGTGGAACTTCTTGGAATCAAGAAATCATTGGATTATTTAATCCAAAATGAAATTGAAAATGGATTAATTATTTGTGATAATATTGGGGCTGTAAAGATATTCAACTATTTAAAAAACAAACAAAATGATCCCAGTAAACATGCTTTAGGATATCATTTAAATTATTTACAAAATTACGACATTCCAGGCATTTCAGCAAAATGGGTCAAAGGACACAATGGAAATGCGATGAATGAGAGATCAGATTATCTGGCTAAACATGCAGATAATAGAAATAGATTATATATGCAATCCATTGCATATTCAAAATCGAAACTACAGAATTATTTACACTTATTTGATAAAAAGGTGAATCTTGATTTATTGAACTCAAATCAAGAAAATATATTGAATAATAGAATCAGAGCATTTAAGAATCACTTTAATTTACATTGATTGTTATCAGGTATTCAAAATAGTCATTGACTAATTGAGAATCCCTTTAATAAATCTTCTTCTTCTTA
>JADGIG010000265.1:0-11298 GCA_018985235.1 Sanchytrium tribonematis
TGGCGCGGAAAACGTCTTGCTTTCTGGTCAATGCGAAGTCTTGACAATGAAATCCCAAAAGACTACAAGCAATGCACTTTCAACCGAAAATATATCTCATCAATCCTTGGTCACAATCACATCAGATGTGAATTTTATACCTTTATATATCAAACAAATAACCAATTACATGAAATACATCCCAATAGAAGACCTTCCAAAAGGAATCTTTCGTTTGTCGTCTCGTCCAGAATTAATGACAACTCTTGAAATTATGATAGAAAAGAATCCGATTGTGAACTTTGATGAATTTCAATCAAAGAATTGTTTGTCTCTGTCTGAAATGATAATCCTAGTGGCGAATCTACTCAAAAGATATTTGAGGACCTTGGATTTTACAAACAAGCACCTCAATTACACGAAGAAAGAAATACTTCACTTTCTAAAGTATTTGGCGACTGCTTCCGATAAAACCCTGATGGACAGCAAAAACATCTCAATTATTTTCACTAGCATATTTTACCAAGATCTTGCAAATATAAAAAACAACATACCATTAATGCAATTGGAGATTGAGAATAGCTAAGGTGGATTATAAGCAATGTGTATCTTAAAAGTAGGCAACGCTTTGTGGGCTGTGGATGATCGCATGACAAGTCAGTTCAAAATGAAAATTACACCATTAAACACGGAGTATGTTGATGCTGGTTGGCACAGAGACAAACACAGCTTTGCAATTCGCGCAGCAAATACAATTTCGATTGCAAAGATATGGTCATTCCTCCAGACTTTTGTTGGCTGACGATGTGGATGTTATACGTGACTGCTCGTTTGTGGTTTCCACGTATGGTCAAGGTGAGATGCCAAAAACTATTAAAAAACTATGGGCAAGATTAATGAAAAAAGATGCACCGCGTGTCAATGCCACAATCTTTATATATGGAGTTGGTGATTCCTTTTACACCCACTATAATTACGCTGCAAAAAAATTGTATCGCAGGTTGATTCAACTGGGCGCGAAGGCCAAATTGGTGCTAGGCGATTTACAAGATGGATATGCTTCGACTTTAAAAGAATTCAGTGATTTAATAATAGGAACCCTTCCTGTCGGGGAATTTCAATCAATTATGTACAAATATGATCTGTCAGCTGGCGACGCTGTTGAGACATTAGAATTTACCAATTACGAGCAACTGTGTGTGCAAGAAAACAAAAGATTAACGCCTGAGGATCATTTTCAGGAAACGCGTCATATTGAATTTTCAACAAATCTAGAAAATGTTCCTGGTGACGTATTGAATATTATTCCAGAAGCTTTAAACGACGAAGTTGATGAGGTATTAAGGCTTACTAATTGGGATAAAGACGTGATTTGGCAAATCAGAAATGGCTACGAACAGTGCCCTTCAAATTTACAAAAAGCTTTCTCAATCTTTTGCATCTTAAAATACATAGTTGACATACATGCCCTACCAGGTCCTTCCTTCTTTTACACATTATATACGAGTTGCCAAGAGTTGCAAATAGAAAGAAAGGAGGAGATTCTTTCAAGACTTTTAGCACTTTCTGAATTTGACCCTATGTACACTTTATATGTTTCCAAGCCGAAACGAACTTGTGTGGAAGTCTTATCTGACTTCCAGGATATCGCTAAACATTTAGATTCAAGACACATTTTTGATTTATTCCCATTGCATCAACCACGACAATTTTCTATAGCTTCTTGTAAAGAAGGACAATTTGACTTATGCGTAGCTCTGGTAAAATATCGGTCTATCATGAAATTAGAAAGAAGAGGACTTTGTACGCATTTCTTGAAAAGTCTAAAAATTGGGCAAAAAGTGTGGTGCAAATTAGAAAAGCATCCACTGAGAACAAAGTATCCTTTACTTATGATTGCTACTGGTACAGGAATAGCAGTACCAAGAGCCATTTTACATTACCATCAAAAATTGCACGAAATTGATAATTTGGATAAAAACTTACTCATTTTTGGCTGCCGATATCCCGATAAAGACAATTATTACAAAGATGAATTTGAAAGTTGTATCGATTATAGACCAGTTTATTCTAGAGTTGACAAAATATATGTTCAAGACAAATTTAATTCAATTCTTCCAAGACTTGAAAATTATAAAAATATAATAATTACTGGCAGCAAAAATTTACAAGATTTTCAAGACATCATCAAAGTCAAAGGCGTTCAATATGAGATCTGGTAATTTAACGCAATTGTGTAGCAGGATTTTGCATCATTAAAAATTTCTGTCAGCCAATCAACAGAGTCTGAAGATACTAATATCAGACTTTAAATGGATATATGGAGATCCAGCCCAAACTTTTGAATGCTTTTCCACAATATTATTTACGCGGCAACCTTTCGGTTTTGTTTTTGCGAAATGGCTAAAAAACCCATGAACAGCGAAGAGATACTCGACTGCTTATTTCATAGCAGGACTCCAACAAACTTTTTAGCCCGATACCTTCAAAATGGCTGTTAGAATGTTAATAAATCTAGTCCTCAGACATTCCTTTTTGGATATATGTTTCTATCCGATCGACTTCGTTCTGGAAATCATCAAATAGAGATTCCAAATATTCATGCTCCATGGAAACTAATTTTTTCTTTAAATTCGCAATGAGTTTCGATGCCGAGCGAAAATGTTGCAATCGTTCTAGACAAAATCGACCACTAAAATATGTATTATCGTCAAGCTGTACTTCAAATCTGGATGTCCTATTTTTTAAACCACAAATGTCACAACCATCAACACTATCGATCTCAAAAGACTTGAATTTTTTGGTTTTTTCCACCTCTTTTGACAATTTTGGTGTCCATCTTTGAGATTTTAATTGTTCCTTCAAGTGTTTCACCTTGTACTCAAATCTGTTTTTTGCGCTGACCAGGTCCTCATTGCTGTCGTCATTAGTGCACAAATATTGACAAAATAGAACAAACCATTCTTGATTCGAGACACTTCGGTAATCTAGCGGAAGCAAGACTCTTCTAGTCTCCGAATTATCGATAAAATTAATATCTGGATCTGATTCTTCATCGGAGGATATGACTAACTTGCTCTTGGGGGTTTCTGGAATGTCAATTAAATCATTCAGTTCATTATCGCTTATTCGAACCTCACTCATTGTAGAATCTGATTCAGTGTCTATAACTTCTGCAATTTCACTTTCTTCACTTTCACTCACTATCACTTTTTTACGAAGTGGTTCCATATCGTCTGACGATGAAGTGGAGATTCTTCTTTTAGTCAAACTTGTCATTATCAACTTTAGGCAATGACACAAGGAGATCATTTGTACGATTTAAATTCGAGATATCAAGATGTTCTTCGTCCTTCTGAGAAACCAAAACAAAAAAGATTCGTTATTAAGCAAGTCAAACTAGACAACGATTTTATAGACGAATTTAGTAAACTGTAAATTATTTTAATAATATCATATTTACTTAATGTTGAGTTTTGGAATGGCAACTGAATAGACTAGAGGTACAGCTTTTGAGTCTTCTTGTTCCACATGCAACTCTGCTAAAACAGAACCATCTGGTTGAACTTCAGTTCTAGCAAAATTTCTTCTTCTCATCAACTTTTGATTATTCAATTTTTTACCATCGACATCAGTAGGAAATAATTTAAACATTTCTTCCTTGGTTCGTGTGTTTAAATGATGCACCTTTTCATTGACATGAAGAATGTTAATGACTGCATCTGGTGGTGGTTCATTCACGATAGCACTTGTTACAATTTGAGTCATATCATGTGGATCAGATTCTCTATCTTTACCAGAGCCACTGAAAAACCTTCCAGCACCGCAGCAATGAACATCTCCGCTTACAAATGATATTCTAAGCTTCTGTCTTGTGGCAAACTCTTGTAAATTTTCAACAAGAATTTTCCTTTCTGATTTATGCTCATGGGCAGTCCAATGGTCGCACAAGTCGTCCAATACTATATGAGACTAAAATACATTCTGGTTCTCCAAATTTAGAAATCATCGCTTTAAAAACACCCTTCTTTTGGAATTGTTTTGTGATGGCTCGAACAGCACCCACACCATTAATAGCACTACTAAGCATAGCAAGCCCTTTTTCAGTAGCTTTTAGCCTTGGATATACAATTGGAACTGGTAATAAAACAAATAAATGATCCACATGAACTGGAAGTCGATCTAGCGCATCGTATATTTTACGGTAGGATGTGGGGCTAACAACTTGGTCTTTTGATCTTTCCTTTCGAGTGTCAACTAATAAAACTGCTTGCTTATCTCCAAGGTGTCGAATAAAGCTGTTGCCTTGATCTCCAAAATATCCTTCTTGTCTCAGCATTTGTTCAGTGCCCTGATGTTGGAAAAATAAATAATACTTATAAGCGACTTTAAATACACCCTGAAAAACAGGACAATTTTGTAACCTATCAGGATAAGATCCATATCCATCAAAAAGATCATGGTCGTCCAAAACAAAAGAATATGGAATTTCAGCAATTGCTCTATTCAAACCAGGTCTGGAAAAATGTCTACAATATTGTTGAAAAAACCAAGCATCTGTCTCTGATTCCATAAGTTGAGTCCATTCGTGGGTTTCTCTTTGTTTTTTACTGACAATTTTGATCCATGCTACTAATGACGGCACCTCATCAAATACTTTATCGCAATACAACTGATCTCCGCCACCCATTTGACAATGATAAGGCTTGGTCTTGTGTTGCTCCAAAACATGATTCCAAAGGCCATCAAATGGATATTTCACCTCATCAACGCCACTAGAATAGCCATTGCAAGAGTGCCACAATGTTCTCAAACTTTCCTCTGATCCAGGCAGTGCAACTGTAAAAATGTCTTGATGTCCATTAATGCGATATTGCACAACGCGTGGTTGATTTAATGGGATAGTAAAAGAAAATCTAAGGAAGAAATATTCCTTGTGTTGTGTAAATGATATTGGCTGTATAACTAATTCTTGTTGATCAATCAAAACAAGAGACTCTACATTTCTTTTAGAAACAATCATAACGCTTCCATACCAGGTTCTATTTAAAACGCCATTAAATTTTAAAAAAGGACCATAAAAGTCTTTCAGTTCAGATTGCTGACGGTTTAGGTTCATATTTTGCATGCTTTCTTGAGCCAAATTAACTTGTGATTGAGTAGCATTTAATTCTTGTTGACTAGGCTGTGTTGCTTGAGTTTGATAACTTAGGGAATAAGTGCTTGTTGGCTGAGATAGTTGCGTAGGCGTGTTAAAGCCAGAATTTTGAATGCTGGGATCTGGAACGTATGATTGGGGCATAGAATATTGCTGGTTGGGATTTTGGTTTGGATCAAAAGGTTGGTTTGGATTCATCTCCTAAGTTTTAGATCGCCAAGTCATTCGATGACATGGCAATATTTGGAGTAAAATTCTGATAGATATGTGTCGTATAATAATAACAATGTAGCCAAACCGCAACTGCTTTTTGAATTTGTAATTCCAATGCCCTATCTTAAATTTTGTAATTACCGATTCAGTTTTTGTGACACCTTGAAAAACCAAATTCTGAAGCTTGAAATCTTAAATATTAAGAATAAAAACGGAATTTACTGTTTAGGACGATTTCTTCGTCGCTTCATTAAATGCTTCAAGACTGGCTCCTCAATTTCTTCCAATAAATCTGTAACGTAAGTTTCTGTGCTTCTTGACTCTCTGCTAAGAGTTGCTGAGGGCTCTACACCAATAGACCCATGGCCAACAAACCCTACTGGATGTTTAGCAAAGTTATCTAAATATTGCTTTCCAATGCTGGAAACTTTATTTTCCGGCAGACTTATCAGCTTTCCACTGTGTTCAATATTTCCTACTAAAATCTGTGGTCCTTTAAAATCAGTACCACTGGAGCCGCTGACTATGATATCTGCACAATTTGCGTAAAACTCTCTGTTGCCAATTTCATTCATCCAAGACCAAAGCAAAATACTCTTTCCATTGGGAATATTTAGAGGGATAGGCAGTTGATAATCCGCTTCTGGCGCCGGACAGCCAGTATCAATTGTGTGAATTACAACAAATGTCTCACCTTCGTCGTAACTCAAGGACCACTGACAAATTCCACCACCATGGTTTGCAGTTCCATGAATATGAGACTCGATTGTGGATCCTGCCTTAATCGGTGTTGGATCTACAGGAGCCAAGCCCTTACACGGAAACTGATCAGAGCTTATTGGTGCAGTGTCATAATTAAAGCCTCTTGTGGCAGGAACAGACATTCTCATATGCGCTAAAATTGCCAAAAACAAAATTTGCATAAATCGTAACTTTTGTCTCTATTTAAAGAATAATATAATGACGTCCATTACGGGTCGGCAAAATTTGCCAATTGTTGGTTTCAGATGACCTGTCACTGACTCAATGATCTTGTGATTTTAATCTCTGAGTGAACCAAAATTGTTTTTGCCATACCTAAAAGAATTTCATTTTGATTTCATTTCAAAAGCAAGGATTAGAAATGATAGCCATATTGATAACAATATATGAAGACATTCGAAATGGAGTTTGTGTTTCGCATTTTATTAGCAAATGGATTTGGAAATTAAGAATGAAATTGGCAATGTGCTGAGCGAGAGTTTTGTTGATATTGAAAATAAACCAGAATCAGAGAAAGAATTTAACGTTGAAGCTATTGAAAGAGAGCTTTCAAATCAATTAAATTGGGATAAAATCTGCACCGAAGATGGCAAGCGAAGAGTCGCAAGATATCTAGATAAATGGAGAGATGGCGAACAATATCACGCGTTGTTTATTGTCTGCATTTTAAATAGAGATTTGACAGATGTGATTCGCTTTTTTCACGAAAACGGCCGAGAAACGAATCCCGAATTAATGTCGGTATACGAGGGCCTTTTGGAATTTTTAAAACAGCTCTCTCTCAAGTAAATAATTTGATTAAATTATGAAATGAGTATTATACCAATTACATGAAACAAACTCTTTCATCATGCTCGAAAAAGTTGTCATTTTTTATAAATTGGTTGAAAAGGATCAGACCAATCGAATTGTTTCTTATAGAGGTTACGACGCTGATGCGGTGAATTGTGAAAATAGAATTTTGGAATTGAAAGAGGCTGTTTTAGCAAGAGGCGGACTTGAAGGAATATCGGCTAAGGAATTGTTTGTATTTAAAAATGAAGACGATGCAGCCAGAGAAGAGAACACACTTGAGACTTTTGATTCAGCTATAGATAACAAGAGTCCTGAAAGATATTTGTATATCTTAATACGGGTCAAAACTCCAATTTTGTTACACCAAAATTATGACCTTAACAAGATCGCCTTGGAAATCAAGACTTTTTCATGCAATAATATTGATATTCCCTCTTCACTAAGAAGCGATCAATGTATTTTCTCAAAAGACATAGATTTACCAATGTCATTAATGCTGAGTGACCAGGTTGATTTCTGCATGCCTGAAAGAAACCCTTTAAAAAACAATGAGCCGGAAAGTCAGCACAAACAACTAATTTCAAAATTAAGTAGATGGGATACAAATGTTGTATTAATGTGTGGTGTGAGTGGTGCAGGTAAAACAACCACTGCATTTTCCATCGCAAGTGAATCTTATTGTATTTATACAGATTATCGATTCGATGACAAAGTCGATACATTGAAGTCATATGGTGATCACTCCGGAAGTCTTTTGAAAAAATGTAAAAACTCAGACTATTGTGACGACAAGGTCTCAAACTACGTTTGTGTTGATATATTTTGCCGGCTCTTTATTTTCCATACACTAAAAAACGCGAGAAAAATTAAAACTCCTTTAGAATGGCTATATTTTCAAATTGGAAAGAATTCGAATGTTTTTGCGAAATTTTATGATCAAATATTAGCCTTGAATCTCACCACAGCGGTAGTCAAGGGGTATACAAGGCAAATTACTACCTTGAATGCCGTTATTTTTATTCGTGATGATTTACATAGATTGAATTGTATTGAACACAAGTTTGGTGATAAGTACAATTTTCTAACTTTTACAACCAAGATATATCTGGAACTTGGTGTAAAACAACTCCTGTTAGGTACCAAAATTCCTTTACAAATGAGCTTGGAACCTTCAAAAGTATCTAAGATCGGTAAAATGAGAATTTATGACGTTTTCTTATTTTTTGACTTTCCATTTTACACAAAAGAGGAAGTCCAAAAGATTTTGATTAAAGTGTTGAGAAAAGATACGTTTCGTGTATCTACTTTGAAAAAAATTTCAGAAGTGCTATACGGAAGGGCAAGAAATGTCGGTGGTTTTTTGGAATACATTTCAGGCATAAATTATGCAATTGAAAATGCGGACAATCATATACTAGATGCTCTCAATGATTATACGAACCAATTAATAGAGTTCTACTCCAGCTCTATAATATCTGTGCTTGAAAATGATATTAATAATCACAGCAATCCCTTTAATCAATTGGTTGATTTTGTATCTGGAAAATCAGTTCAAACGATGGTCACTAAAAACTCCATATTTGAATATTTTGTATTGCCGGTCATTCCTCTTTCCAAATGCGTTGCTATAAAAGAAAATGAAACAATTGACGCTTTTCGATTGTTTCTACACTCTGAATTGGAGAAGTTTATTCCTGATGTTGTGGCGAAAATCAAGCAAGATTCCTCGATAAAAATCAAGGATCAATCGCTTTAAAATGAAAGTTGATAATAGACTCAATAGCACATTGATAAAAATGAAAGGTAAATTCCATTTACTGTCAAATAAAATTATTTAAATACTTATTACCTGTCACTTTAAATTTTATTGAATCCCGTCCAGTACAATATCATTTCCTGGTCGTTTGGATAAAACCTCGCAACCGTCTTTCGTTATCAAAAGCATGTGCTCAAATTGGGCACTTTTTGAGCCATCTACTGTTACAGCTGTCCAATTATCTGGCCAGAGAATATCTTTCCAATCCCCTAGAGCGAGCATAGGTTCGATAGTAAAGCAATGACCTTCTTTCATATAGCCAGCAACTTTCGAATTTCTATAGTGCGGCACTTGTGGAGCGCAGTGAAAATGCTTGTGTATTCCATGACCGCAATACGTTCTGATTACGGAACAATTATTTTTATCGGCTACGTTGTGAATGACTTCCCCAATTTTTTTGTATGGCACTCCAGGTTTGCAAATTTCTATAGCTTGCTTCAGAGACTCTCTGGTGGTATTCACGAGCCTAAAATCATCACCATTTTTGTCGAAATCACCAACAAAATAGGTGTCATTGCAATCACCGTGATAACCATCTTTGTAAATTGAAATATCCAGATTGCAAATGTCACCGTCTTGTAAAATATATTGATCAGGAATTCCATGGCAAATCACTTCGTTGATACTGGTGCAGCAACTTTTAGGAAAATTATAGTAATTGAGTGGCGACGGGTAACATTCCAATTCCATGCATTTGTTGTGAACTTCTCTGTCAATTTCATCAGTGGTAGTGCCTGGTTTAATAATTTTTGCGCCGGCGTCCAGAACTTCTCTAGTTAATCTTCCAGATTCACGCACCAATTTTCTTTCCTCATCATTTAAAATATCAATTTTGTTCCTGTCGGATTGCCTCTCGGCAATGGGCTGACCGGTTTTATGATAATCTGGTTTTTCAATCAATTCTTTGACTTGCCTCGTTTTGCTTAATGGATATTGAGCACGCAACGGACCAGTATATCGATAGAATGTGAATGGATCTTGTACATGAGTTTCTGCATGCTTTGTGTAATCTGATTTAAAGCATTCCTTTCCGCAGTAAAAGCTTTTGCGACTTCTTTTCAGGCAAACGGGACAAAGCATTTTCGCTGGACTCTGACAGACTTCACATACAGTCATGATTCTCCTTTTGTGACAATATTCAAAATTGGATGGACTGTTTCAACCGATGACGTATTTATTAATTTGGGACGACATAGCCGCCCGGTGTAGAGAGCCTTTTAGTAAGAGTATGAATAGAATTGGTCAATTTCATGGCGTCATTATGCATAGGTTCTGATGTCAGGTTTATTTCTGTCACTTCTATATTACGTACAGGGGCATGAACGAAACTGGCTGATCGTGTTTGTATGGTGGGTGACTTTGCGGAACTGGTACTTGTCGATTTGATTTCTTCTTCGATAATTTCGGAGGCATTTGAAGACTCGTCATTTTCAAAATCATGAGCATAGTCTTTAGGTTCCTCTATCAGTTGCAAAAGATCGTTTATGTCTTCAGTTTTTGTCAGTTCGCTAGCGGAATTGGACTTATTGATATCTAAAGCTATTTCGTTGATTTCGTCAATTTTATATATATGTGACATTGAAGGCAAAATTCTTTCATTAATTTTGATATTGTTTAAGTCTGGCTGATTTGATTTATGTTTATCGAATGCAGGTCTTGTTTGGAAATTATTTGACAATGGTTTTGTGGTTTTGATATCCTCCAAATCCCACTCATTTTCCTCTTTTGCTACAAAATCTTGTCTTTTATCGTATATATCATCATCTACTGGCTTAAAATTTTTTTCCATATCATTTTTTAGGCATTCGATATATTTATCTGGTAGTTTGTTATAGTCTAAGGAGAGATGAACATTACATATAATGTCCACGATTTCCATTATTTGTTTAAATTTAAAATCACGCAAAATAGTATGGCGTCTTAGTAAATCTAGCGTACACTTCACTATCAAAATTTCAATTTCTTGGTCAGGTGAAAATATCAAAACTCTCAGTGGCATTCTCAATTCTCTCTTCTTTCCATTTCTTTCATACTGACAAAGTAGAACTGGTTTGGGTAAATTTGATTTTAAAATCATCTCAAAAACCATTCAAAGTGGCTTTCAAAGAACTAGAAAAAAAATTTATTTGTAAATTAAATAAAAACTATGACGCGGCGGATATTTTGGCTACCAACTCTTCAAGTGCGCGGCACTCAATTTCTAATGTTCTAACTCTATCTTCCATATTTCTCTTTTGTACTGAAATTACCTTATGCTCCATCAAAGCATTTTGCTTGACCTGTATTTTATATTGCAACTCTTTAATTTTTTCCATCAAAGGTTCATCTCGGATTGTGGGAGACATGTATTTGAGTAAATCGTTTTCCATGACGTTTCAGTGAATTTCACTTTGATTGGCGAAACTTTGCATTTAAATTAGAGCTGACAAATCAATTTATTGAATCAAGTATTTCCCATCAAGTTTTTTAACGTTTGAATATTGCTTCATTATAGTATCCCTCCAGGTTCCATCTTGAGAATACTTTTCCTCGATCGGGTTTCCTACCAAATTTAACTCTTCTAAACTTGGCAATT